>JACXGK010005977.1:0-13123 GCA_016801125.1 Novumbra hubbsi
CAACAAACAGGTGTCTGTAATTAATCAGGGACAGTGATCAGGAACACAAGTGAGACAATATCAACAAACAGGTGTCTGTAATTAATCAGAGACAGTGATCAGGAACACAAGTGAGACAATATCAACAAACAGGTGTCTGTAATTAATCAGGGACAGTGATCAGGAACACAAGTGAGACAATATCAACAAACAGGTGTCTGCAATTAATCAGGGACAGTGATCAGGAACACAAATGAGACAATATCAACAAACAGGTGTCTGTAATTAATCAGGGACAGTGATCAGGAACACAAGTGAGACAATATCAACAAACAGGTGTCTGTAATTAATCAGGGACAGTGATCAGGAACACAGAAAACAACTTTGGGCATTAGATTTCATTGAGCCACCTAGTTAATGTCAACCACCATTCCGTACCTCATAGCTGGATGGAAAGAGGTTGTACCTCATAGCTGTGAAGGAAAGATGTCCTACCTCATAGCTGGGGAGGAAAGATGTGTTGTTTGTATTCACTGTGCAGACTTGAGGGACTGGTATTTGTTCTCCAACGATGATTACTTGCTGTATGACGGACATTTAAAAAGATGTGGCAGACAAGTAGAAATTAAAATAGAATTCGATTTTTTCCATCAGCTGTGAGTGTCTGTATTTAAATGATTGTCTTTATCTTTATGCATTTTGGAAATATCTTTATGCATTTTATCTTTATGCATTTTGGAAATATCTTTATGCATTTCATCTGACGAGCATGAATGAGAGCGCCAAGACTAGGTTGTCTTTCTTCTGTGAAGTCTGTGTTCTTTTTTAATTAGTGGACTTGTTTTTTAATTTCATACTTTTTTAATTTCATACTCAGATGGCACACACGAAGATGCGAAAACCCCTTTATGTCGTCCGGGTAGACGGAAAGGATATAGAACATTTTGACATCTAGATTTTTCGACTAGACTAAAGTGTTTTTTATAGCGCTGGTATCTTTTGACTAACTTACAGCCATCGCAAACCCGGCAAATGTATCAGCAGAAATAAAGAATGATGTGCAGAGCAGTCTAATGGACGACCGGTGAGGACCGCGTTGTGCTGGACTCACCGTAGGAGTGTGACTGCACTGACAACACTGGCAGACGGCTTTGCAGGCAAAAGACGAAACACAGATGGAAACAATAAACTCAAGCAGCGACAAAATAACCAAAACAGACGAAATTCCCATCTGGGATCTGCTCTGAGGACAGAGGAGAGAAACACATGGAAAACATCAGGGAACTAATCTACACCACCATTTGGAAGCAGTTACTGTATGTACAGTTTTAACTTTTGACTTCAATGTAGCCTTACAAGTAGTATTACGAAGTAGAAATGATTAACCCTTTAAGAATATGAAAACATCTCCTGCAAAGCAGATAAAAAATGTAAACGTACCCCATGCTCTAGGCAGTCTACATAGAAACAATAGTAATACAGCAGGCCAGCGTCGAGAAAAAACAGAACGATGCCTGTGAAAGCAGTAACTCCTGCGACAACATTCATTCCCAGGGTGCCTTTCACCTAATGGTCAAAGTGCAGGAGGAGGACATGAATGCATTAGTGTTAAATGAAACATTTATGAAAAAGGGAAAGTCGCAAAAATGTGTTTGATCGTTGTTACTGCAATTCTTTAAAGGGGCAGTTTGCAGGATACTCCAGGGCTTGTTTGCTGGCTTGTTTAATGCATGGACAACCAAAGGGCCTCTAAAGAAAGTTGGAGTGAATCCTGAAATCATCAGGAACCTAACCGAGAAAAACAAAAGTTCATACTGACCCAACATTCGTTCAGGTGGTTGTCAGTAGCAACCGTGAGAGAGCCAGCGATGACATACTGAAAGGGAACAAAGAAGCATTCATGTTTATGTCCTAAATGGATCCAACTTCCCTAAGAAGCTCATTGCATCTGACTAATTCAAATGATAGGCTCTGGAAAAAGGTGTACGGTGAGATCATTTTACTATATGACGAAAGATAAACTACATATAAGGGAATTCAGACTGTGTGAAGATGTGACACGCATCTAATGACACACTGGTAATGTGTTGATTTAGTATTTAGCTTTCCATCCTTCAGACAGGAAATGGAAGATCGCCTTTCAAGGCAGAGCAGCTCACTTACAATTAGAGATCCCCATACAAATATCCCACTATATATTCCAATACTGTTCAGACGCATCGACGAAGCCATCTCGATTCCCAGCATCAGGGTCATCACACCAATCATGATCTGTACGGTCTTTGGGAGGACATCAAAGTACAATACAGCACGTTCTGTTTAATCACGTTCCACCAAAAACATGTGGATTTTGTTTTTATTCATAATTGATTTCAAACGATGTAACAGAAGATGTTTACCCCCAGTGCTTTTGGTTGACCCAGTCGGAAGTGTCCCGGCATGGAGGAGACCGTTTGTCCCAGGGGAGAGGCCATGGGCCCTGCATGGGTCCCAGGGGGTGGCGCATGGGTCCCAGGGGGTGGTGCATGGGTCCCAGGGGGTGGCGCATGGGTGACGACCCACGCATTTCTTACAACGTTGGACATCTTCACCGGGAGACGGATGTTTGCACAGTAGCGAGGTGACCTGACAGTTAAACGGTGACTAGCTGGGTGTCATAGGAAGGCTCAAGTAACGGTCATGAATAATGAGTGCTGACGGATCTGCCTGAGAAATGCAGACACGGTTGTGAACATGTGGTTTTTTTTTGCTTCACAGACATAACGATTCAAATATAGTCCAAAAGACTGTTAGGTTGACAGAATAACTGACACCAACTGAGTAACTTGATAGGATGTGATTTGAGACACTTGACAAAGATTACATAGTTTCATGCTAACACATGTTACAACTTTTAATGGTTAGAAATAACACAGACTAGATTACAGCTAATATAAACAAAATTCTGAAGTAATTATGTTTTGAACGTGGAATAGATCAACTATAATGGCTTGACGGTGAACTGAACAGTGCCAAAATGTCAACAACAGAAGTGTAATGACCAGCGGCTGATTGTCAGGTTCCAGTCACACCCTTGACATGGAGTCATCCAGTAGGATCAGCTACCAATATCCACTGTCACATGACAGACACACTGGCTTGTTTTGAATGTATAAAGTAAGATGCAATATTGGATCCAGGGCTTTGCACCAGATGAAGCTAAATAGAATTAATTAGTCCCTGTAGTCATTGTAGCTACAATTTGTCGGTCATATACATGACATGAATTCATTGACCTACACTGTAGCCCACCCACGTTACCAAGCGCATAATTTAGTCAGGCAATAAACGATGAGCTGACAAGCAAAGAAATCAGAAAAATTGGGAAATAAAATAACCTATGATAGAAGAATATACGGACGTTAGCCCAATGACGGCCTTTGCGGGTGAACCGCCCATAAATCTCAGCATGTATAATAAAAAGGTGAAATAGAAAATCATCTAAGACACAGTGAGGACATGCAGCAGGAAATGTCCCCCCACATGACAATAGGTTTGCAATGTTGTCTAAAAAAGTTAATGAACTCCTGACTTTTCGTTAGCGCCCCACCTAGTGGACAATCAACGCCACAGCACGGGATTTACATTTTTTATGAGAAATGACCCATGTATTTTTCATTTTATTGTTAGTTAAAACATATTTGCCCTTACATAACCAAAAGCTGCATTCTCAACCAGGGTGTGTAGAACACTAAAAAATCATGAATACAATGAACAAGTTCCAAGAAGTATTTTTTTACCTCCATTATCAAGCAAAGGTTTCTTTAGTTTAGTGCTGTGTAATACAGCTCTTTGCTCTTTTCTAACAGATCACAAACTGTTTCTATTAGTTTGAGGTCAGGACTCTGAGGTGGCCAATCTAAAAGAGTTCGGGCTGGCTTCACAGACACACATTAGGCTTTGTCCTGGACTAAAGAAACCAAACTCAATAGACAGTGTTTAGTTATATTTGTTAGCCCAGGACAAGGATTAATCTGTGTCCACAAGACTGTCCTCTGGTGTAACATATGATGACTTGTTGTCCAACCACTTCTGATTGAATGTCTACTTTCCCATTGTATTTGCGGAAAGATTAACAGCCAATCTCTTGTTCGTATTTAACCTTATTGCCTATCTTGGTATAGCTACCTACCTTACGAACAACGGTGTGAAAGAAGAGCCGGAGGTTGTGGAGAAAGAGTAGGAAGATGAGTAATAATAAATCTTAGTACTTAAAAATGGCCATCAGAGGACGGATCGTTTTGCCAGCACAAAACAAGCTTGTCATGGTGTAATATAAAGTCCAGAAAACAACAACATTATTGTGGCTGCGGCAAATTGGAACCTGGGATCCATTTCTAGGGCATAAAAGCCTGAGAGAGACGTTAAATTTAGCAAGAGAGATGTAAAACTTTGCCTCGATTAATAAAGATTAAAAAAGGAACCACGCCTTTAAGTTAATTACGGTGTAAACGTACTTTCTAATTCTCATAACACCGATGTTGTTTATCCCATTGTCTTTGAGAATGGCTTTGATTAACACAAAAAAAAACATGTGAAAGAAGGCGAATCTACTGAGCATAACATAAGTATGCCAAATTAACAAGCTATTTATGAAGTACATTTGAAACATCCTATTCTTTCCCCAAAAACCTTTTAATAGATTTAATAAGATTAATACTTAACTTTATTTGATCAGAAACTGTCTTCGTTTAAAAACAAATTAACCTAATCGAAAATAAACTCTTACATTGAAACATGATTTAATAAATACAAAAAACTGAGAAACATTTCAATTAAAACAAGATTTTGTTTAATAGGAAACTTAGGCCTATTTTTCAGGGGAGGACAGCGATGTATTCTGGCGGCGGGTCGTACAGCTGAATCCCTGTGCCAGTTACCGCTCGGTCAAGATCCTTTATACATTCCACAGTCTGAATAGACAAAAATGAGTGACTGAGATTATTTCCTACATGGCACGCTTATTTCTATTTACTGTAGTGCAGTGGCTAAATTACATAACCATAACATACTTGTTAAATTAAATAATTAAATGAAAGTAAAATGTAAAGTAAAAATGCTATGACTTAAATTCAACTTTAAGATTTTCTATGATGTCGGATGTCCTACCTCATAGTTCGGAGGGGATGACGCGTCGCTTAAAGTCGCTAAACCGCAATGAGGAATCGTTATCTGATTTCCAACGATTATCACCTCCTATAAAACAGATTTAATAATTGACAGTCCATTTCAAACGTACTTTTGTCAACAAAAACTATGTCAAATGGTAAACAAATGAAAATAACATTCCAATTGATTGTGCTTATTTGAGATGTTATAGTTGTTCAGTGATATTATATTTATGTCTGTCTATACCTAAACTATGTTAATGTTTTTAAACATTTTGAACGGAACCAGATGTATCTTCATAGGCTATAGCAGGGTTGGAAACGACTTTTCAGCAAAACCTCATTATCAAAATGAAAAACTCATCAGGACCTATCACAGCATGTATTATCATTATTAACAAAATATTTGTTTCCAAAAGCAGTGCAACATTTTTATCACAGTCATCAAAATGACTAATGCCTACAGACCTTTACTAAAGACCTTTACTAAATACCTTTACTAAATACCTTTACCAAAGACGATTATTAAAGACCTGAAGTAGCTCACTTGCTCAAAATATTATTTCGGGACTACTAATGTGACTTGTAATCAGCTATGTATTGTTTTAGCACAGCTCTAGCATCTGAATCGAAAATCATCATAACCAGTGTCTGCAAAAAGCCGTAATATGTAACCCGATATGAGCTAAGCTAGAACAAAAGCAGAACTAAAACAACCTCCCGTTCATAACTGTACACCCTTTCGATACGATCGGCACTATGCAAAAAATACGTGTTATTCCACGGTCATTTTCCCTGACTTATAAGTGTCGTAAACATTGTTAATGCATCAGCAATGAATGAAGTAATTATTTAGGTGAAAGACACTATCATTTAAACAGTTTTGTGTGCTGTCTGGTTATAGGCCATGGGCGTAAAGAGGCCCTTTAAAGTTGTAACCTGTGTGGATGGTAATAGTTTGAGTAGCCAATATTAGCCTGACCGCATTAAGATTTGGTGCCAAAACCTGACCCATATTTATTAGACTCGCCTCATTTGTGTGACGGGACTCGCAGACAACTTTGTTTATTAGACTCACCTCGTGGGTGTGGTAGGGCTGGCAGACAGCTTCGCAAGTGAAGGACGAAATGCAAATGGTCACTATAAACTCCAGAAATGAGAAAACGGCCAAAACACCGGATATACCCTCAGATCTGCTCTAAAATTTGAGATAAACAGAAAACAGCAGCGAACTAAACTATACCACCATTCTGCATCAGTTATGTAAAATTAAACTTTGGATTACATTTTCAAAGTATGCTTTCAAGTAATATAAATTCAATAGCAATTAAATCACAATAAATACAATTTTAAAAAAAGTATGCAAATGTCCTGGCCAATTAAAATACCAGAAATAAGCCTTTAATATTTACCCAATACTCTTGACAGGTTGAGGTTGACATGACGTTGTTTGGGTCACTGGGAATCAATGGACGGTTGTACTGATCGCCTGGATAGTTACAGGAGATTGACAGAATGATCCCAGCCGTGTCCAAAGAATGCAGCACGATGCCGGCGAAAGCGGTGATTGTGGCCACGATGTTCATTCCCAAGGAGCCTCTCAGCTTTTGAGAGAGAGAGTGAGAGAGAGAGATACGACGTGGGAACGGCTATTAATGGTGGATATTGCTTTAGAAAGATTGCTGAGTAGTTGAGCTTTATTAACTTTTTTTTCATGGACAATCTGTAGTGCCTGAATCTCACAAGGAGCACAAAGCGACTGCTAGCTTTGTCTGTGGAAAACGCACGGGCCTTTAAAGCTCAGCGAGGTGTTAACAATCACACTTGTATTTGAGGAAAAAACGCTTCATACTGACCAGACATTGGTTCAGGTGGTTGTCAGCAGCGACAGTGAGAGAGCCAGCGATGACATACTGAGAGAAAAACAAAACAAGGAAGAGATTATTGAACGATACGTCATAAACGGAGCCCTGCTCTTACCTCACTGCTTTTGGCTACTGCAGGTCGTGGGACCTTGGGAATTGTATTGGAAACAGGACACCGCTACTGATGGAAATGTCCATTCATTTAATACCGCGTTGTAGTGCGTATAAATGGAATCGGCCTATCAAAATGCATCAACTTACAATATAATGACGTGTAATATTATCCAATTTACTGAGGATATAAAATTAATATTAAATGAGGATATTTTGTTTTGCTTCTTGCCTGACATGAAAATGTTGTTATAGACCAAATAGCTGACTCACAATGATAGATCCCCAGGCAAATATTCCGCTTAGGACTCCAATATTGTCTGGCCGCGGTGAGGAAGCCATCACGATTCCAATCAACAGCATGACCAAACCAATCATGATCTGTACGGTCTGTAGGAACAAAGTAAAATGCAGCAAATCAATAGTTTTGTCTTTAATTATGCTCACCCCATAGTAAGAGCAAGTTATAAAAACAACAATCTGATGATGTAAATCATAAATGTCTACCCCCAGGGCGATTGGCTGCCCGGCTCCAAAATGTCCCAGTGCTGAGGAGACCGTCTGGCCCAGAGGCTGTTGGGTAGAAGAGACCCCCATCTCGTTCTCAGGGGGGTGCACACGGGTGATGACCACCACCCTGTTAGTTTCGGCGGACATATTCACAGCTGATGGTAAATGGTCACTAGCTAAGGGTTGACACAAGCGCTACCAAAGCAAGATAAACACATTCACAACGGAGTTACACAGAGCCAGTCAAATCAGTTCTAACAGAAACAAAATAATAGTTATAGTAGACAATGAAATCATTTATGCTACAATAAATTGCAGTTATACTAAGGTAGATGTACCTATGGCTTATACAGAGGCACACATGCAGTATCTCACAAAAGTGAGTACACCGCTTAGATTTGTGGGGAATATGTCAAATATAATTTATAATTTGAACTGAAATAAAACTGACCTTTTCTCCCTGAAGACAACAGACGTGTGGTTAGTAGAGGTTGAAGGACAGGTTTGTAGCCCAGCACTGCTTACAGACAGGATGACATCCTGCGGGATCAAATATCCATGTCACATGATGTGTCATGTCTTGTTGAAGTTCATTGATCACCAACTGGCTTGATGTCGAGGGCTGTGATTTCTCTACAGACAGTATACAAATGTTGATGTTGGTTTATAAACACTGTACAACACAGTTTAAGAAACTTAAACGAAGTATTACTGACAGTAATACTGACAAGAGGACATCCAGAGGGATCGGACATGAGAATCAGATGACAGATATAATAATATATGAATATTACAATATATGAATATCGCCATAGATGTTTAGAATATTTAAAGTAGATTCTCAAGAGCAATGTTTGTAGTTCTATAAAAAAAGCGCCAATCGGCCATTGAACGAGAAAACATTGTTTGAGTTTCTGAACGCAGATCAATATTTCCCCCAAAAAACATATCAATACAACATTCTATTGCTCAGTTAGATTATCAAGGTGTCATGTCATTCCAACAATAACCATTATTATTTATAAGGCTGTCTCATTAAGTCTTGATTGAGTCCAGACCAGTTACTGTCAACTTATAAAACAGTGAATGATGACCAGTTCATGATGACATGCAAGAAATCTGTTTTTCAAGTTTCAAGTAACTTAAGACAGTAATGCAAGCAAAGATAGGGGTGTAACCAGAGTCATATGTTGAGGACAGTGTTTACATTCTACAGGTGAGGTGGCGGGGATGTTAAAATAGTGCAGTAGTTAAAGTAACAAAGTCTACCATGAACAAATATTAGAATGTATGTCTGGGGCAAGAACTGTGTGTGTGTGTGTGTGTGCCAGCGCAATCTGTCAGTCCAGCTCAAGTGTTCAGGTGAGCAGTCAACTGGCTTAGAAACAGTTGCTGTCACCAAGCCTGGCTATATGAACTCATGCTCCAACATGGATCCCTTCTGTCCAATGGTAAGTGAGTTATCAGCGTAGTGAGGCTTGCAGTAGATGGGGTACTTGACATTTCTGTGGGTCTTCCTCAGAGAGAGAACCACTTCGAATGCATGTTCTGTACTGGAGATTTGAGCCACAACATTGACACTGTTGATGGTGCCTGACGAGCGAAACGTGTGAACACAGAGGAACTTGAAACTGCTGACACACTGCTGGCCCTCCCCTGAGTCAACCATCCTGTTGTTTTGCTGATGTTGAGGGAGGGGCTGTCGTCCTGGCACCACAATGCCACTTCACGTGCCTCGTCCCTGTAGGCTGACTCGTTGTTGATAATCAGGTGTACAACCACTGTGTTGAGCAGAGTCTCACAGTCACGGGTGAACAGGGATTAAAGCAAAGGGCTAAGGACACACCCCTGGGGGCCCCGGTGTTAACAGTCAGGGAGTAAAGCAGAGGTCTGGGGACACTCCCCCAGGGGGCATCGTGCTAACAGTCAGGGAGTAATGCAGAGGACCGAGGACACACTCCTGGGGGGCCTCATTGTTAAGAGTCAGGGAGTAAAGCAGAGGACTGAGAACACACCCCTGAGGGGCACCAGTTTACTGAGTCAGTGAAAAGGTGGTGTGCCCATCAGAAAGTCCTGTATAATATACTAAACCCCATGACGCCCAAGTTGTTTTACATCAACCCATGACATAATCCAAAAACTGTAATGGAGGTCCACTAATGATAGATAAATGTTATGCTGGTGTCAGATATATTTACCTGCTTGGGCTACAAATATGCCGTTTTCCCTGTTGTAATGGTGCACATGTAGATGGTGTTTTGCTACAACTTACTATACAAAAATAGAGCGCATTTGAAAAGTAGGACAGGCCTTTAGTTTCCGGCATTCAGCTTTTCTGAATAAAATACATTCTATATAAAATCTTGTAAGAAATATAGATGTACCAAAAGTCAACAATAAACGTACCACAGTACAACTATAGTAGTACCACAGGACAACTTTAGCAGTACAACAGGACAAATATAATAGTACCACAAGACAACTATAGAAGTACCGAAGGACAAATTTAGTAGTACCACAGGACAACTATAGTAGTACCACAGGACAAATATAGTGGTAACACAGGTCTACTATAGAAGTACCACAGGACACTACTGAAGTAAAACAGGATGACTATAGAAGTACCACAGGAGATACTGTAAGTCGGTCTGGATATGAGTGACTGTTAAAATGAGAAATGTTAACGCACATCCAATGGATATTACAATACAGTTACCCCCGATGTCCACGTGGTGTCCTCATTGCGTAACACAGTAAGTGGCTGAACAACAGAGACCTGCTGACAACTGTTCTAGAATTAAATATCGTTTAAGGGGCTGGGGGTTTGGGAATCGAGGAGGAAGAAGAGGAGAGGAAAAAAAAACAGGTGAACGCCCTTGTATTGAAGGACAATATATATGTGTGTTTGCGTTCATCAGTGCTGCTTAAACGTATGTGAACCCATTGTGCAATTATAGATGTATAATATGTGTTTAATCAGAACACGTCTATCTGATACAACAGGTGTATGCTAATCAATTAAACATGTTGGTTTAAAGGAAATCTAAATAGGTCCACTAAACCATACAAAATTAAAAAGGAATTAGTGCCGGTGCAAATGTAAGTGAACCCTAAGGTGAATTGGATACATCAAGGTAGAACATATAATCAGTGGGGTAAATAATTGGGTGCCAAACAAACCAAACAAATAGGCATTTTTAAGAAAATGTTGAGTGGGACTGATACATAAAGAGACCTGGTCAGTTCGGTGTTCGCCATACAGGTGAATGCAATACACACCATGCAAGGTGGAAATTTGATCTCTGAGAAAGGTAGTGAGAGCACATCAGTCTGCGGGAGACTACACAACCATCTAAAACATTTTTAGATCCATCAAGTCACAGTGAGGTAAATCATTTACAAACTGGGAGTATATACCATGAGAGCAACTTATCCTATTCCAAAATACCCAGAAAAGCCTCGTCATAGAATCGTCAGCCCAGAAATACCAAGGCAAACATAACATCTGGAGATTTGCAGACTTCGCTGGCTGCGTTTCAGGTTACTTTTAACTTTTAACAATTGAATTATAATGGCGCTCATGTGGCGGTTGCCATGAAGAAGCTTCTGCTTTAACAAACAAACCAAACTGGCAACGTAGCTTTGCTGGACACCACCTGCAGGACATGGATGTGACCACTTCAACACCTAACTGACACACTAAGGTAGCCTCGTGTCAGGGGCGTAGCAAGCTTTTCAAAAGTGCGGAGGATGGATGTGGTTTGTTTATTAATAATAAAAACTAAGTGTGGGTGTTGAACCCTCTCATCGGGAAAAGTGTGGGTGTTAAAACGCCCCTGCCTCATGTAACACATGACACTGAACGATTATGATTTTCCATCATTTATTCGTAAAGAAAAAATCCCTAGCAATGTACATCTTTTTTGTAACATTTCTGTAAGGTTACATTCTAAACCCTTTGAGAATACATTGTGGAGGTGACAGCCTACTCACCTGGCATATTGCCTTATATATTGGTTTTGGCTGTCCATTTATATTGTTTTGATAATATTATTTTTGTTCGCAAATTTTAAGGTTTTTAGCGTGCTTTAGTTTCATTATAGTTAGGGAGCCAATTTGTATAGAGCTTTATGTCGATAGCATCCTTTCTTTTCTGAGTATAGAACTTGTACGTCCTAACTCAGACTGTAATGTTTGACACGTTTACATTAAATTGTATTTATTGCTGACTTAAACCTTCTAAGAGGTCCTCTTAATCTCTTATAAACTCGTTCTGGGAATAGGCCCTAATTTTAAGATTAGAACCTGATTTAATAGGAGCCTTAAACCTAGATTATATTCTAATTAAATAAGAAACATAGGCCTAAATGTATATATTGATTTTAACATAATTGTATTTATTTTTAAAGATATAATTAAATTTAAAGATGAATTTATTTTACAGAAAATAACACACAGATGAAAATGATTTTATTATGTTGTAAATATACACCTTAATTAAAACATGATTCTGTTTAACACAGGCCTTGATTAAAACATGATTTCATCTGATCAGAAATGTAGGCCTGGATTGTAGCACGCTTTCACCGAGACGAGCAATGCTTCCAAATGGGCTCATTTCTCATCTGAAGATAGACGTGTAGTCTGGGGGTTGATCGTTCTGATAAAACCCTGTGTCCCCACCAGCTCCCTCAAGATCCTTGGCATTTTTCCCAGCCTGTAGAGAATATAGGACATCATAGGATAAGACTGACTACAAGTACGACGTTTCTTATTTATGGTAAAGCTAACAAGATAATTCGAATTCCTGGGTACTACATGACTTGCCGGGAACTGACCCAAACTCTGGGATTTTATTTATTTATTTGGAGCTACTTATTACGTTAACCCTTCTACGTTTACCCTTCCAATCCACCACATATAATGTCCAACCTCATAGTCAGGAGAGAATGCTGCGTTGCTCGGAATCACTTTGACATCGTCAGGTACTGATATCGGATGTCCAGCCATATGTAGTTTCTATAAGACAAAATGGTATTTAAAACGATGTCGTTTAGCCACCATCGTACGCCTCCTTTTTCCTTCCAAGGCGTCTTAAAACTCTGTGACTATTGAGCTCTGGGTGAAGTTTGTCAAGTAAAGCTACTCAATTTGTTTTTTACACACATTTACATACTGTAGCTGTTTGCTGACAGGACCTCTATGTTAGCGTTATGTTCTCCTACTCACACAGACCCAGAACTGAAGCGTAAAACTAAGGAATGCTTGGCAGGCGGGCGCTTCGTCTTGGAAAAGTACACGCCGTATTTTGTATACTGTAATTCTGTAAATCACCTGGTAATGGTTGCCACCATCAGGCTTTTGTACTGACTGACTGTCAGCTTAGGCAGGTGATTTAGAGGTTAAACCTTTGCTGACGGTAAATGTAGGGCGATTTGTCTCTAATAGTGGACCCATGCAGGTACATTAGACTCACCTCAGCGGTGTGACAACAACAGCAGTGGCAGACAG
>JACXGK010005977.1:13223-30590 GCA_016801125.1 Novumbra hubbsi
CCCCCTACCCCCCCCCCCCCCCCCCCCCCTCCTTATTTCGGACTGCCAAACACTTATGATTCACGTACAGCTCTGGAAACAAATAAGAGAACAATACACCTTTTTCTTTCCTTTCAAAAAAAAAAGTTGACAAGGAACGTTTGGAGTGAGGAACAGAAGGGTTCAGTTTTGCAGTGGTCTCTTAAATTGAACCCTTCTGTGTCCTCAAACAAAACCTTTTTGGAAAGGATTGAGAATGGTTCAGTGGTCTGTTATGTTTTCTAGAGCTGAATAAATACACCAAAACCTTCATAGGGCAATTTCGTCGTATATTGACGCTTTTTAATTGATATTTATTGCTGTTCTGTTTGAACAGTTTTTACATTGTGTTTACCTGTTTTTTTAAATATGTAGATTGTAAATATAGCTGCTGCTTTAACACTAAAATTTCTTTTTGGAGAACTGTTATTTTATTTAATTATTTTTACATATGCAAATAGCTCCTGATTAATGAAAACATGAAAACAAACTAGCATTTCATATTTACCCAATACTGTAGACAGTCTGAGGATGGAGACAGTGAATCAATGGACCGATGACCTTCATTGTGTGATGAATCGTCTGAATCATCCGAATGTGATGGGATATTGCCTGGATTTGAGGGATTGTTTTGTGGAGTGCCTGGATTTGATGGTATATTGTTTGGGCCTTGATAAGATGGGTTATTGTTTGGGCCTTGATATTTACAAGTGTTAAACAGCATGACCCCAGCTGTGTCGGTAGAATACAGAATGATGCATATCAGAGCAATAAAAGCAGCGATAACATTTATTCCCAGGGAGCCTTTCACCTAGAGGACAGAACGCAGAAAAAGGGACATGGGAACCTTAGTAGTGAATTAAACATTTCAGAAGAATACAATAATAAATGCTAAATAATTCAAGTCAATCAATGTCTTTAAAGAGTCATTGTGCAGTTGTTGGAGAAAGTCAAACTCTAGTATCCAAGCCACTGCTGGTGTGGTGGGAAAAAACACAGTAGTGAATCTCTATAAAAAGACAGTAAACTTTATTGAGGAAAAACTTTTTCGTACTGACCAGACATGGTGTTAGGTGGTTGTCAGCAGCAACAGTGATTGAGCCAGCGATGATGAACTGATAAAGAAAAATACATTATTCAACTGTACATCCCATTAGAAGCCCAGCTCCCAAAAATATTTTTTTACTTCATGCTCAGGTGAAAAGTATTGGGAATTGGGGCTACGCGTGTCTTTGCTATATGACCAAATTTTAGAATTACTTACACTCACATAGAAGCTATTAAAAATTACAATGTTTAATTGGCATCTAAATACATTGACCAGATAATATATACCATATATCCAACAACCATACATTTCTAGTGAGACATGATTGACTGAGGATGTTTACTATCCAACATGACAGGACATGACTGGACGTGCACCGAGGGACTGTCCTACACAGAGTAGGTGACTTACAATGATAGATCCCCAGGCAAATATTCCGCTAAGTACTCCAATATTGTCTGGCCGTGACGATGAAGCCATCACAATCCCCAACAATAGCATGACCAAACCAATCATGATCTGTACGGTCTGTTGAAGAAACAAAATACAATTAACCAAAGAGACTTCACAATATTCGGTGGTAATAAATTATTATTGGATTGGCACAATTTTGATATCTTGAAAAGGGTACATGTTAATAAGTGAATGTTTGTAAGTGCCATAAATTGCAATATTAGTAAATGATGAACACATTTTGAATAATCAATATGTAGAATAGACGTAAGAATAATGTAAAACTAATAATGAATGAAAGCTTGTTATGCCAGCTTTATTGAGGCTTTGTTTTTACCAAAGTTTATTTTAAACGATCACTATGTTTTCCTCTTTAATTGTGTTAAAACAAGCTATTCCATTTCATATGAAATTTTCTATTGATGCTAAAAACATGACATTCACCCCCAGTGCTTTCGGCTGGCCCTTCCGGAAACTGTCCAATACTCCGGAGACACTCTGTCCCAGAGACTTGGGTTGAGGAGACCTCTCAGCGATGTCCATCACCTTCTCTATGGGGTGCACACTGGTGACAACCACTACCCCATTGGTGGCCGCGGTTATAGAGTTGGACATCTTCACAAAGGAGAAAGAAGATCAGTTTAGTTGTGAGGTGATCTGGCAAAGTACTGTCTTCTTGTTGAGCCTTGATCCCGTTGTTATTCTAATTGGGGAAACCTAACGAGGACTAATGAATATTCATTTTGTCACGACCAGCGCTACTCATATTTCTTTAATTGTTTTCATGACTGCAACACTTCCATGCAAGCTGGCAACCTGAGTTAAAAACAGGCTGACCTTAAACAGATTTATTTAATCCATCATGCTAAAACATGTTAGAGTCATGCTCAAATGGTTCATATACAATTCAGTAGACAATATTTATGTGTAATCTGTAAAATATTCAATGAACTGAGCTGAAACTGACCTTTTCTCCCCGAAGACAAGACACGCATGCAGAAAGTTGAAGGTGGACTGACAGGTTTGCTGTCGCACGCTTCCTAGTGACTAGATGACATACAGTGGCAACATCATTAATGTCACGTGGCGGCAGTGTGTCGACGTTTCTTGTTTTTTTAGAGTGCCGTGATTCTAGTTTTGAGTACAAGACGTTTTAAAAAATGTAAATGGCCTAAAACACTGTGAAGTTGTTTCAGAAAGTAAAGCAAGGTATCCAATGTGAGGGTTCTGGTGTAAGAAATGTAAGCAAAACACTGCGTGGTTGATGGGGGTCATTGTGACCTTCATGGACTGCAGTTACATGAGAATTATCCAGTAGCAGTTGAATGTGGGTGAAACAAACAGGGCTTTTTCAATGTTCTTTCCACCCCCGACTATTTTGACCCATTCCTGAGAGAGGATAAACACACTGTTCTGTAGGTCAGCACAGACAGGCCCAGGCAGAAAACAGCCTTGCATGTCTAACCACAGTTTCTTCAGATTATGACAATTACAAATCAGTCCCAGCATTTCTTTTGAAGCATTCCAGTTTTATTACAGATGAGAGTAAGCAGCTGACAGGAGAATGATGAGACACCTCCGTACCAAGCTAGGCTGCGGTCAAACTACAACGTTCGTGGGTTACGTCACATAGTTTCCATGTGATATTGACCAAAAGAAAAAGGGGCAAAGGAAGTATTGATTCGGGCGTAAGGTATCTGGGGAACTGTGTAGGCTGATGTTGAGGGGTGAGTAGAGGTGAAGTGGGGATTGGCCATGGAGGGACTTGTAGATAAGTTGGTGCCAACAAGTGTGACATTGTATATTTAGCAAGGGTCAGTTTACCAGAACATGGAGATTACAGTGTTTTAGGGGGCAGTGGTGACAGGGGATTGGTTACTGATCAACTGAATCTAATTCATTCAGGTGACGGTGTAAAAATAAAGTTTTAAATCTCTTTTGGGGCTTAGTTTTTGTTTTTACAAATGATCCAACTTGCTTCCTGGTCCCTGGTGAGGCACTTTTTTAAAATTGCCCCCCTGCTGAAAATCTTATCCTACACTTGCTTCTTTATATATAGTACTGTGCTTCTTTATATGCAGTACAGTGCTTCTTTATATGCAGTACAGTGCTTCTTGATATACAGTACCGTGCAAAAGTCTTAGGCCACTGAGATAATGGTGTAAACCTATTTATTTTGGCAGTTGGTGTTTGCTTACTTTGAAACACTATATAGCATTTATACCAAATACAAATAAGGAAGCATACAGTGAAAAGTAGGATACGGTGTCCAAAAGGTAATTGATGTCTTATAAGGTATCTAACCATCTTCCCTAATAACAACTACCTACCAAGAAAGTTTTGTACATTTATCCAGAAGATTTTGCTCTGCCTTATTTTTACAGGAAAGCTAGAGGGGAGAGGTATTGTTGAAGAAGCAGTGGACCAGATTCAAACTCACACTGCAGGGCACATGTGTCACAGAAACTGGCAATACTGCAATTCTTTTTACCTTCTATTGTATTGATGTTTACTTGTACTCATTCTAATGTTATATAGGGTTTTTATGCTCCGATAAACAGTTTTAAACAATGTTGTCATGAAACCTAAGACTTCTGCAAACATCTTTATTTATTTTTCTTTCATACATAAATGTTTTTCCGTTGCTGGCGACAGACAAAAAAGATAAACTAATGCCGAAACATTTCTCATTTTAGCCACTAAGCAGATGCCATATTGACATCAACATCCAGTTACTGCCAATCTTCAGCTTGGTAGGAACAACCCACTGCCCCAGTGCCAGCAGGTACATTCCCAGTGCCAGCAGGTACATTCCCAGTGCCAGCAGGTACATTCCACCAGGCCCGGTGCCACCACGGGGGCAAAAGGGGGCCCCTCCAGGTTAGAATCAGTGACCCCCGTGTTTTATTACCCCATATACACTGCAAATGGTAAATTCATTATAAATGCACCCCTCATTTATAAACAATGCACCCTCAGTCATCCTGGTATTCTACAAAAGAAACACAGATTTTGCCAAGTCATGTCCAGAGGGAAGTGAAAAACAAATAATGTGAATTGGGCTGGGTCACGTTGCCTTTTCAGAGTTATTTTTAGACGGTAACGATGAATGATGATCCGGGACCTGTGGGAGAACTGATCTGACTCTGTTTTCACGCGGTTGGTCTTCTGCTTACGTCATCCCCCTTTGTTATTCAAGGACTGGAATGTGTGCTTGAAAAGGACTGAAGTATGTTGTTTTGACATTTGTGTTCACCGTGACTTCCTGACATACTGCATTCTTTTTCTGCAGAGTGCCGCCATTGTTGTGACAAGGTAACTATCCTTCAAATGTCATCACCATCATGAGCAGACGAGCTGTGCTAGGAGAGTACTATACAAACAACATACCACAGATTGATCAGTACTGTTTCATCACAAACTGTGCTTGGAAAGTACTACACAAACAGCAGATTGATCAGTACAGACTCATCACAAGCAATGCAAGGAGAGTACTATATAAACAACAGATTGATCAGTACTGTCTCATCACAAATTGTGCTGGGAAAGTACTATACAAACCGCAGATTGATCAGTACTTTTATTATCACGAACTGTGCTTGGAAAGTACGATACAAACAACAGATTGATCAACACTGTCTCATCACAAACGAGGCTTGGAAAGTACGATACAAACAACAGATTGGTCAGCACTGTCAGATCCCAAACTGTGTTTGGAAAGTACGATACAAACAACAGATTGATCAACACTGTCTCATAACAAACGGGGCTTGGAACGTACGATACAAACAACCAATTGATCAGCACTGTCAGATCCCAAACTGTGTTTGGAAAGTACGATACAAACATCCAATTGATCAGCACTGTCT
Organism: Novumbra hubbsi; assembly: GCA_016801125.1. NCBI lineage: Eukaryota > Metazoa > Chordata > Actinopteri > Esociformes > Umbridae > Novumbra > Novumbra hubbsi. Next base: position 18,612 of record JACXGK010005977.1, read on the forward strand.
CATCACAAACTGCGACTAAACCCAGTCAGATATTGTGCAGATGAAGGTGGTGCATCACAGTCATGATATTGTTTGTGGCTGTTGTCCTTATTGTTGTCTGACACTGCCGCAGGCAACGTTTCCCTCCAAGTCGTCTTGAACTATGTCGTCATGGTAATGTCTTTATTATTTTCTGACAGTGGTTTGAAAAGCATTTCCCTCCAAGTCGTCGTGAATGACGTTGTCATGTTGCTTCATACAAGTGTTCACAGCCTTTAGGACCGTGGCCAGGCGACGGTCTAGCGCAAACAGGTGTAGCTCCGAGAGGAGGGGGGCAACTCTGTCCAGGGGGTCGCGGGACAGAGACTCCCTCATGACATCACTCAGACGGTGTCCTGGGAGGGACAGGAGGTGCAGACGCATGAAAGTGGAGCGCCGAATCCTGAGAGAGATGGATAGAGAGATGGAGAGAGATGGAGAGAGAGATGGATAGAGATGGAGAGAGAGATGGAGATAGATGGATAGAGAGATTAAGAGAGAGGGTAAATATATATGAGAGGGAGAAGGAAAGAGAGGTGAAGGGGAAAAGGTTGAGAAAAAGATGGAAACTAATGCTACAGTTTTTTAGATCTTTCTAGAAGTTGATACAGTTCTTCAGATATTTGTAGGAGGTAAATCAGTTCTTTGTATCTTTCTAAAAGATGATACAGTTCTTCAGATCTTTCAAAAGGTGATACAGTTCTTCAGATATTTCTAGAAGATGATACAGTTCTTCAGATCTTTCTAGAAGATGATACAGTTCTTCAGATCTTTCTAGAAGATGATACAGTTCTCCAGATCTTTCTAGAAGATGATAGTACTACCTGCAGCACGTTTGTAAGGGCACCAGTATGGAGGGTTCATCCACAGAATGGCGGCCAAATCTAAGAAGAACAGGTATCAGAAAATAAAACCATACATAGAAATCCGAAAGGTAAAGCTGTGTGCTGTTCCTTACGCTCGTCCGTTGTCTAGATGCAGGAGAAAGGTGTTGTTCCCAAACTTCTCAAAGGTCTCATAATGATGTCGGTCCATATTGCCTGGGGAAAAAGCAATGCAAAATACTAGCTTTTCCCTTTTCATTCAAAACCAGTTCTGTTGTCAACTGACATAACATGGTAGAGGACAATCGTTCATATTGTATCACGCTAAGGGCTTTAACTGTAAAGACAATAAAGAGCAAATATTAGGTGAATGTGTTGATTACGATTTCAAGAGTACAAGAACACAGAAAATTAAAACAGTCCTACTATTTGTAATAGTAGTAGTAGTATTAGTAGTGGTAGTAGTAGTAGTAGTAATAGTAGTGCTAATGGTAGTAGGAGTAGTAGGTATAATAGTAGTAGTAGTAATAATAGTAGTAGTAGTAGTAGCAGTAGTGATAGTAGTAGTAGTAGTAATAGTAGTGGTAGTGGTAGTAATAGTAATAGTAGTAATAATAGTAGTGGTAGTGGTGGTAGTAATAGTAGTAGTAGTGGTAGTAGTAGTAATAGTAATAGTAGTGGTAGTGGTAGCAGTAATAGCAGTAGTAGTAATAGTAGTAGTGGTAGTAGTGGTAGTAGTATTAGTAGTAGTAATAGTAGTGGTAGTGGTAGTAGTAGTAGTAGTAGTAGAAATTGCCTGGGGAAGAAGCAATGCAAAATACTAGTTTATCCCTTTTCATTCAAAACCAGTTCTGTTGTCAATTGACATAACATGGTAGAGGATAATTGTTCCTATTGTATCACGCTAATGGCTTTAACTGTAAAGACAATAAAGAGCAAATATTAGGTGAACCTGTTGATTACGATTTCAAGAGTACAAGAACACAGAAAATTAAAACAGTACTACTGTACTGTTAAGTACTAGTAAGTGCTGTTATTATTAGTTGTGCATTTGTAGTAGTAGTAGTTTATATATACACAGTATATAGTGGTAACAGTGGCTAAGGAGTGTGGTCACTGACCCATGAGGAAGTCCAGAATGACCATGTCTATGAAATCCACTAGTCTGGTGCCTTCGCTGTATGGGGGAGTCTGCTTCACTTTACCACAGTAATCTGGGTTCTTCTCCCATCTGAAACAATAGCAGCTGCATGTTAGCTGGGACTATGACTCCTTTTGTTTGACTCATGTTAGCTGGGACTATGACTCCTTTTGTTTGACTCCTCATGTTAGCTGGGACTATGACTCCTTTTGTTTGACTCCTCATGTTAGCTGGGACTATGACTCCTTTTGTTTGACTCCTCATGTTAGCTGGGACTATGACTCCTTTTGGTTTCCTTTTTTTAGGTAAACAGATCAACTTGGCTACTTGGCTAAAGGCATTCAATGGCAAGAGAACAACCTGGAAAACCAAATCAATAACATATTTATACATTATAAACACTGAATACAAAGGTCAAGGTGAAGTTGGCTGCAGTCTTTCGTGGTCAAAGCATTTTTCAAATTGCTGTCCCACAAAAAACACCTAATGAGTAATTTTTACTTCCTAGATATTATGTTGCGTTGACGTGAGAGAGCATGCCTTTACAGGGACACACAAGCCTGTTTCCTGTCAAACCAGTTGAGTTTATGCATCGTCATTGGGGAATGGAAGTATTGCAACACACGCACACATTCACACACAAATGCACACACACAGGCACGGCTAAATATGCATCTTCAGATGTTTCTGTAAATAAAACGTTTTACCTTTAAAATACCTTTTTGATTTTAAGCAGAACTCTATCTAGACCCTACAATTGTTCTCCCTGACGCCAAACACAGGGTTTCCTTACAGGGATAGATGAAGATGAAGATGCTTAGGAGTGTGATATACACCGAGAATATAGAGGGCAAGCATGTTGTGTTGGAGCATTGAATGACTTTTTGTTTGTTTGTGCACGCTTAGGTTGTCTTGGCTGTTCTTGTGGTTGAGGAACCCTGTTGACCCAAAAAGGTTCTACCTGGTAACAACAAATAGCAAAATAGGTTCTACCTGGTAACAACAAATAGCAAAAAAGGTTCTACCTGCGAGCAATAAAAGATTGTCGCACAGGGACACCCAAATAACCCCTAAGAACTGTTTGATAGAACGCCTAAACAAGACCAGCCCAGAAGCCGGGTACCCAGGAGCCGGGTACCCATGAGCCCAGGTACCCATGAGCCCGGGTACCCATGAGCCCAGGTACCCAGGAGCCCAGGTACTCACGAGACAAAGTACCCACTACCTACGGTGCCAGTTTAGTGCGGCTGTAGGAGCGTCTCCAGGGAGACCTCCAAGAGCGCCTGGGGGCCAGGGAGAGGTCAGGCAGCAGGGAAGCCAGGGAGACCTCCAGGGCCTGGGGTCGACCACACACCGGGCTCTCCGTGGTGCAGTAGTACTCACACTGACCATGGAAACACACGTTACCCCCTGAAGAGAGAGATGAGACGGGTAGAGGGAGAGGTAACAATCTTAGATCTCACTATGCACAAAATTTGCAGACAAAAAATTCATATTTACAGCAACGACCTGGGAGCAATTAGGGTTAATTTGGTACAATAGGATTTTGACACACTGGAAAGAATCAACCATGGGGATTATATTACCCTGAAAAGAGTAAACAGTGCAGACTCAGTAAGCATGGCCTTGCTATCAGAAGAGACCTGGCTTCCAAGAGAAAACAGGACATGTGCACACTGCCCAAAACACCTGATGGAAGCGGAGCTGCACTTCCAAACGTATGTTGCCATACGTTTGGAAGACACATATTTCTTACAGATAATAGAAATTCAAATAATAAAGAAATTAATAAACCGTATCTGCAGATTACAACAATGAGCAAATAGAACGGAAAGGTTTAGGACCCAACTATCTCCTAATCCTAACCCTAACACTGTACTATACTGTTCTAACAATATAACATTTGAAACCAATTCATCCCATTGACCCATTTGTGTAGGTCATTTTAGAGATGTTTTTTCTTGAAACTTTCTTTATTATTTTAATTGTTATCTTTATTATTTTCCATGTTAACAAATATGAACCATGTAAACAGTCTTTACAGTGTAAATAAAAGACAGTCAGAGAAAGACGGCAAGAGTGCATGAGAGAGAGTAGGAACAAGAAACAAAAGAGATTAAAAGAGAGGTGAAGAGAGAAAGAAAATAGAGACAGTGAGAAGAAAAGATAACAAAGCGCGAGAAAAAAAAGTCCATGGGAATACATTGCAATTGTCGAAACGCAAATACATGAAATATTTGGTCTTGTGCTCTAAACGCTTTGATTGAGAATGCGGAACGGACCAACCAGCCACACACCAGGTGAAGTGTAGAAGGTTCTGGAGAGTTTGTGGTCTGTGGTGATATCTCTGATCTCTGACGTGACGTTAATGAGCCTACCCACCACTGGAGGGATTCGGTTGAAACCCAACACCCTGAGAGGACACACAAAAAGACAGAGAGGAATGAATCAGCCGGGGGGCGCTGGGGTTGTCCTCTCCAGATCTGCCAGAAGCCCTGCCCTGTTTTTACCTGTCCAGGTGGAAGGCAGCGACCTCTGCATTGTGCCGCTCAAAGTCAGAGAAGTAGAAAAGGTTCAGATCTGTCTCGTCATCCCTCCCCTGCCTGTAAAAAACACACAGCAATTTGATAAGCAAGTCAAAGCCACTGGGGTGTAGTGAGACTGTTAGAATGGAACTTAGGGCCAGCACCGCAATGTAAACAGGGCCAGCACCACAGGGTAAACAGGGCCAGCACCGCAGGGTAAACAGGGCCAGCACCACAGGGTAAACAGGGCCAGCACCGCAGGGTAAGCAGGGCCAGCACCGCAGGGTAAGCAGGGCCAGCACCGCAGGGTAAGCAGGGCCAGCACCGCAGGGTAAGCAGGGCCAGCACCGCAGGGTAAGCAGGGCCAGCACCGCAGGGTAAGCAGGGCCAGCACCGCAGGGTAAGCAGGGCCAGTGACAGAAAAAATGAGATGCATTATCATTGGAAAGAACGCGTAAACATGCAAAGACGTGTTTATTATAAAAGCTACCATGTTGATATAACTACGGTTTTGTGATGACAACATGCACGCGGTCTGACAATGACTGATGGGTCTCCTCCCAAGATCACGTCCTTGTTTACAAATGTGTTTCTTTATTATTACAAAAATTTACATTTTGCCCGCATTTTACACATGAAACTGTGTTACTGTTATACGTGTGTGAACAAGATCCGTTGGTGAGAGAGACAAGGCTCACAATTCTATTTAATTTTTCATTTGTGTACATAATCTGGGCACGGTTGAACTAGACAAAATCTAATCCTTGTCATTTCAACAATGATCAAAAATATGTACTTTCTAGGTTTACGGTGCTCTCAAAATATTTTATTATTATTATATATTAATGCACTTAATGTGTTTTTTTTACCACTTACTATGTTTACTGTCATGCACCAAAACAGCATAATAAATTCCTTGTATGGGAAAACCTACTGCAATAAAGCTGATTCTGATGCCCGGATCATAATTGAAATGCAGTGGAATTATGCCCATAATTCTAAATAAGAACTAGATATTTCGTAGTGTGTCTCAATTTATAAATAAGAAACAGGTGCAGTGGTCTCCCAGGGTTTTTCCAGAGCTGTATAAAACCTCACATCCTATGATTCATTCTCACCTCATGGGTTTGAGGAGGGCTTGTCCATAGTTGGGAAATGACACAATGAGCTTTAGCTGCGTGCCTCCACTCTTCTGCACTGTAACATGACAGAACATCCAGTAACATCACTGTAATGTAACAGAACACCCTGTAACATCACTGTAATGTAACAGAACACCCAGTAACATCACTGTAATGTAACAGAACACCCAGTAACATCACTGTAATGTAACAGAACACCCAGTAACATCACTGTAATTTAACAGAACACCCAGTAACATCACTGTAACATGACAGAACACCATTAACATCACTGTAACATGACAGAACACCATTAACATCACTGTAATGTAACAGAATACCCAGACACATCATTGTAATGTAACGCAGTACCATCACTATTACATGACAGAACACCCAGTAAGACACACACAAATTCCACAGGTGTCATTCATATCAGTGGTATTTCCAGAGGATTTCACCGGAATGCAGTTACACCAGATGTCCACATGGTGTCCTTGTTAGGTTAAAAAAAGCAGAAATGGGCTAGTGTCAGATCAAGAATATAGGAGGCTTTAGGGAGGAGGTGGTGGAGGAGGAGGAGGTGAAAAATGTGGAAGTTGTGCAGGAAGTAGACAAAAATGTAAAGGAGTGTATGAAAATGTTTCAGAGTGGACAGAGATGTGGGCAGCCCACTGGCAAGCTGATTACACAAGTAAGCCTTCCTGCTCAACACAACGTCCATATGATATTCACAGCGTGTGATCCCAGCATACGTGGGAGCGTGAGTGGGATGTTATCAGGGAAGGATTATATTGACTGACCCTGGAACAAAAGATCACAGAGCTGGAGATTTATTTACAATGTTCAATTATCTGGCGTTCCGGTTTCTACTCTGAATGTTAGTTCACAATCATCTATTTTCTGGCTTATGGTATACTTGAATCAGTTCCTTTGATTTGTATGTTAAATACTTTTAGCCAATGGGGTAGTGTTTGCGGACTTTCTGTTTTGAGTGACTTTCTGTCACTCACACACACACACATAATCACCCCCCCCCCCCCCACACACACACACCCCACACACATTTTTGGAATCTCTTTCTTTGTGTTGGAATACAACTAAGGATATCTATTCAAAGTCTGGTCTAAGCCACTGCTTCCCTGGGGAGTCATGAAGTTGTCAAATGGCACTCAGGGATTCTGACTCACTGCTCTTTCAATTCAATACAAAATAGAATGTATATAAAGACCCGGTGAAAAGTTGGGCCACAGAAACGCATTCAAAGGTATTTATTAGTTTGAAATAGTTTTTGCTATTTACCACATTGTAGGATAATAATGGAGACATCAAAGCTATGAAGAAACACATCATATGGAGTCAGGTAGCAACCAAAAAGGTGTTAAGGAAATCAAAATACATTTTATATTGTAGATTCTTCAAGATAGCCACCCTTTGCTTTGATGACAGATTTGTGAACTTTGCATTCTCTCAGCCAGTTCTACATGCTGTTGTAGATGTAACTACTTAAAAATTAAGATGTCAGCCAGTTCTACATGCTGTTGTACCGTAGTTGTAACTACTTTAAAAATAAGATGTCAGCCCGTTCTACATGCTGTTGTAGTTGTAACTACTTTAAAATTAAGGTGTCAGCCAAAGTTTCCAGATTTTATTGTTTTCCAACGACATTCTTTGGTAGTAGAGTAGTACAATAGAATTCGTATCCCTAACGATTAGCTTGGCTTCATGAAACTCCCTTACCTGCGCTGAGGATGCTCTGGGTGGCCATCTGTTGGATCACCTCAGCAACATTGGGGTCCTTCCTGTCATAAAGCTCCCAGCGGGAGATTCCCAAGTGGTACCTCAGCCAGGGGGGGTGTGTCTCCGCGCTGCTTGTCCAGTTAGCTTGGTCGTAGCCATCCTCCTTGCTGTCACTCTGCCTATCAGGGAAAGCACCAGTTGGATGGGCAAAGTGGCCAATCAAGCAAATGGATTACACGTTTAACCTAATTGTTTAGTAGGTTATGTGGGACAGCATGGAATACTGCTTCGTTGTTTTCTCTCTTTCCTGTTTAATCTCATGGCTAAATCCTTTTGTCTTTTACTTAACGTTATTTCACTCACCACACAATGTTTTATCACTCACCACTCAATGTTCACTAACTCACTACACAATGTTCTCTCGCTTACCATACAATATTCTCTCACTCACCACGCAATATTCTCTCACTCACCACACAATATTCTCTCACTCACCACACAATATTCTCTCACTCACCACACAATATTCTCTCACTCACCACACAATATTCTCTCACTCACCACACAATATTCTCTCACTCACCACACAATATTCTCTCACTCACCACACAATATTCTCTCACTCACCACACAGTGCTCTCTCACTCACCACTCACTGTCTTCACTGCTTTCATCACTTTCCCACTCCTCCTTTGTGTCTTCCCCCTGTTTCTTCTTCTTCGTTGGCTTCAACCTCAACAGCCAATCATCTTCCTGCAGCTGAGGGTAAGGCAGGTTGTAGAGCGGGTGTCTGAGGAGGGCCTCCAGCTTGGAGGGCCCGCCGGCCCTGGCGCTCATAGCGGCCGTCGTTCTGGCTCTCTTCCCCGTCTCATCCACCGTGCTGAACGAGGCCTTCGCCCTGCGGTCCGCGTGGGCGGGCCTGGCAGTAACTCCGTTCTGGAGGCTTGGCAGTGGTTTGTGGGAGCTGCCGCCTTGGCCATCATGGGGAGTGGCTCCAGAGAGAGATGAAGAAGAGGAGGAAGAGGAGGTGGGCGGGAGGAGGCAGGATGTCTGAAGAACGGAGAGGCAGAACAGGGCCAGGAACAGATGCAGAGCCAGGGAAAGACACGCCAATATCAGATAAAGACGTCCAACACCCTGCCTCGCCATGCTGAGAGAAAGTAGACACTTCAGTTAACATTAAATGTCCTCTCCTGTATTCACAACACATCTAAAACTGTAGGTCTAGAGATGAGACAGATGATGAGACAGATGAAAAGAGGTATTCAAACAGCTATTTGACCAAGCAGCCAGCCACCGAACTTTCCAGCACCCAGCAAACCACCTGCTCAGCAACCCAGCCAGTCAATCAGCCATGCAGCCATCCAACCACCTAGCCAAATATCCAGCTAGCTGGTCATCCAGCCATGTAGTCATCCAGCCACGTAGTAATTCAGCAAAGGAGTCATACTGCCACCCGTCCAGTCATCCAGCAAGCTGGTCATCCGGCCAGCCAGTCATCCACCCATGCAGCCACCCAGCCAGACAGCTATCCAGCCAGTCAGACTGTAATTCAGCCATGGAGTCCTCCTGCCACCCGTCCAGTCATCCAGCAAGCTGGTCATCCGGCCAGCCAGTCATCCAGCCAGTCATCCACCCATGCAGCCACCCAGCCAGACAGCCAGCCAGCCAGTCAGACTGTAATTCAGCCATGGAGTCATCCTGCCACCCATCCAGTCATCCAGCAAGCTGGTCATCCGGCCAGCCTGTCATCCAGCCATGCAGCCACCCAGACAGCCAGCCAGCCAGTCAGACAGTCATCCAGTCATGCAGCCAGCTAGTCATCGAACCATGCAGTCACCCAGTTATCCAGCCTGGAAGACAAACCCTCTTGTCTCCCATCAGAGCGTAGATCCACTATATAACAGTGAGATCCCTTGAGAATCAAAGCACAGCGGAAGGGAATCGATGTGTTACTGGAAGACCATCAATGTTAAACTCTCAGCATGAGGGAGGAACAAGCCAATGTGTACTTGACTTACTTTGTCTTTTCACACGGCGCTAAAAAGTTAAAGCCCAGACACACTCTGTCTTTCTCGCCTAATCAATAATAGAGATGAAGGTGTTGGTCCCGTTAGTTCAAATCTCGAAGGCGACAAGGTGAAAGATCTCTTGTCATGCCCTTGTCTGTAAGTGACTCTGAATAGAATCGTCTGTTAAATGACCAAAAGGTAAATGTGGTTTTGTCCCAATGTGTGGTTATCTTTCCCTCCTGGAGCTCTGACAGCGATCCTGTTATCTGTGTGATAACACCAGTTCAAACAGAACAGGGACAGAAGCCCGGTCGAAGTGACCTGCATGAAGGATAAATACTCTCCATTTTCAGATCAATGTATCCGTTGCTATGGACAGGGCACACACAGTGTCATAGTGCCAAAGAGGTCATTGGATTACGTTTTAGATGGGATTTAGTACTAAAGATCTTGACAGATAAGGAACAACATAATGAACAAACATACCCCCCCCCCACCCCATCCACAGTCAGAACTAAATACCCACCCAATAATTGTGAAATGTGAGTTCCACTATGCCTCAACATTTTGTCAAATGTTTTTTATTGTAATTTCAGAAGGTTTTTATATTTGTGCTCTGAGTTTCAGTGGTTTTAGCCCAGGGTGGGGTTGTTGTAGTGTAGCTGTTGTATTGCAACACAGAACATCATCAACTTTGTCAGGCAACAAGTGGTTTTAGGCGAAAGGTTGTCTGCCAAAAGGCAAGAACACTGGATCTTACAGCAGGACAAAGACCTGAAGCATTCCTCCAGTGGCAAATAAAATGCCACAATTCTATGAACCCATTGATTTGAGACAACTCAGTGCTATTACCATGGAACATGTTAGATGTGGTTTAAATGTCATTTTCTCCGTTTGTGATACGATGAGTGATTAAAGTAGCAGCACCGAGTGGACTTGGGTCAATGTCACCATGACACGTAGCTCCTCTCATGCCGCTCGGCCTACCAGAACGTGCCAATCATGGGTCCAATATCAATTTGATGATTCCGTTCATTTATTTCTTCAAAAACATTTGACCTCAATTGAACAGATCAGATCAGATTTCTCTCACATTTGGGGTCAAAGCGATGCGCAGTAATGATTTTTGTCCTGCTCTTTAATCTTTTCCACCGGGCCAATAACCGCGGAGGGGCTACTGCGAACTCTTTTTTAAAGCACAACTTCACATGTAGATTTGTCAGATGTTGTTGCTCTATCGGCCTTTCAACTCAGTCTCCCTGTCGGTCCTTCTCGTTCGTTAATCCACGTTCCCGCTCCGCCTCTCATCCAAAGCTCCCACCTTCCATCGCTTTGTCCTCTGGCAACAGGATCTCACGGCCTGTGGTGGGGGGGGGGGGGGGGGGGGGGGGGGGGGGGGGGGGGGGGGGGGGGGGGGGGGGGGGGGGGGGGGGGGGGGGGGGGGGGGGGGGTCGTGTGGGTGAGGGTCGTTATGAGCGTCTGTCCCAGTGCTAGGTCATCTTTTATTTGGGGAGGGGGGTTGAGCACTGAAGATCTCTCTCTCTCTCTGTCCCATGATGTGATGTGGTGGTTTGATATAATGGGTGAGTGAAATGTAAAAGCGTTTTACTTAATATGCAGACAGTGCTCACTTAGATGAGGACTTGTCTTCTGAACAGAAACAAGATGCACACACACACACACACACACACACAAACACATAGAATCAAGCATTCACACTCCTCTCATCTCACCAGCTTCTCTTCAACTCTACCTTTTCCTGTTCCCTCTCCAGCAACCCCACCTGCTCCTAAATGAAGTGCTTCATCTCCTGATGAAGTGCTTCATCCCTTTAATTCCTTCTGTGCCTTTTTGATGATTTCCAAGTGGGGCCAGTTTATCTCTCAGCAAACTGTACAGCCTGCAGAAGCTCTAAGAGAAATTAGATGCATAATGCATGTCGTGTTTCTGATATGCTTTTCCCAACAGATTCTGAAACACCCTTGATGTCTTTTAACCTGAGGCGTGTTGCGATGAACATGTTTGAACAAAAATGAGTCTTCCTGGCAAAGTTGGCTGGCGGAAAGTTGTTGCCTTGTGTTTTTCTTTGGTGCATAAAATAAACTCTAACCTTAATCTGACTCTAACCTCAATAACCTAACATTCATGCCTGAACTGAACTGAGCTCTAAACTAGATACTAGTACTGCCTAAGACTCAATGTAACCTGAATTCCATAACTACTCCCTAAACCAGACCTTTCCACTTGTAGACACCTAACAAATAACCTTGTGGGACTTACAGTTGCGGTCTTTCTATCTTGATTGTTTTCTTTCTTTCTTTGCAGGGACAAAAGATCCACACATGTTCACATTTGGATCACACACACACACACAGATCAAAGCTTCAAAGCCTGTCCTATTTCCCTCAGTGCCTAATGTAGGTTGCTTGGAAACAACCCAGATTTCTCACCATAAATGGTGAGAGCGTTGCTCTCAACCAACCAGAGAGTGAATCTGTGAGGTGATGTTTTGGTCTAAAAAGAAGGCCATGGTACAATAACAACGTTGCCCCAGTCGAATGTTACCCTTCAGGGTAGTATAACAACGTTGCCCCAGTC
>JACXGK010005978.1:0-18430 GCA_016801125.1 Novumbra hubbsi
GGGCATGGTATGAGTGAGGGCATGGTATGAGTGAGGGCATGGTATGAGTGAGGGCATGGTATGAGTGAGGGCATGGTATGAGTGAGGGCATGGTATGAGTGAGGGCATGGTATGAGTGAGGGCATGGTATGAGTGAGGGCATGGTATGAGTGAGGGCATGGTATGCATTTAGATAGTAACCAGAGCTGATGGGACTGAACAGTTCTCACGCTTTCCAAACACAAAGTCCTCCAATGTCACAGAAATTATTTGGTCTTGGCTCCTTTCAGTTAACCACAATGAAAGACAGTTTGGTATAGTTGATTGTCATTTCCTGGATGTATTTAGTCAGTTATTCTCCAGTAAGGCTGTTGAGGGCACACAGACAGTGGAATGATCGTTGTATGTTGCCCCTTCCTCCGACAGAAGAATTATAGCCCTACCATGTTATACAGCTCAGTGGAAAGCAGTAAAAATGCCTCCCAAGGAAAAACGGCTTTCCCAATATGCCAGTCAATATTTGAGAATGGAAGACATCATTTCAATCCTGATCAATACGCTCATTAGCGAGAGGTGATGTCATGGAGTAGGGGCCAGAAGTCGTGACCATGACCTCACCGGGCCAAACTCTGAACCTAGTCGTTTCCTCAACGCATGGCAGGCATCGAGACAAAGCCAGGCCAATACTGTCAAATATACTGCATAGAAAATAAACAGTGATCGTTTGTTTTTTTTACGCTTCCCGTTTCCAAAGTTCTGCTGAAACTCACCGTGCTACAGAGTCCTTCATGAATGGTGCAGTCCAGCGTTCCAAACTTCACCTGGCCAAGCAGCTGGATGGAGGCTTTCCTCAGCTCAGGGAGGAGGGCACGGCAGGGCGGGCACCACTGGCAGGAAACAGTACACATCAGTGTGCTTAAGGACCTCACCCAAAGTCTGTTTACCTTCAGGGATCGTTGTGTTAGTCACTACTGGATTGTTACACTGGAACACGTACTCATTACAGCACAACAGTGATATCAGTCGGTCCAGTTAGGAAGCATAAGTGAATCAACGTCACCTGGTTTTGTGCAAATACAAATGACAACAGGTGCACTGGAGAGACAACAGCAGGGCAACCCACAAAAAGGAAATGGTTTTGCAGGTGGTGGCCACAGACAATTGCTCTCTCCTCATCCTTCCTGACTGATTCCTCGCTAGTTTCATGTTTTGCTAGTGTCCTTGTCACTACTTGCAGCTTATTCAGGTTGCACAGAAAGTCCCGCTGCTCTAGGATGGTATATCCATACGTGCCGTTGCAAGGTTTGCCGTGTCTCCCAGTACAGTCTCGAGGATGGAGGAGACAAGCCATTACACAAGTAGAGGACAGGCACTAGAAGGGCATCAACCCAGCAGCAGGACCGGTATCTGCGCCTTTGTGCGAGGAGGAACAGGAGGAGCACGGCCAGAGTCCTCCAAATTGACCTGCAGCAAGCTACTGATAAAAACAGACTTCATGAGGGTGGCATGAGGCCCCAAGGTCCTCTAGTGGGACCCAGCACTGTGCAGCTCCATTGACTTTCGCCAAATATTCACACTGAGTAGATGTGACAGATTTGAAAGAGTCTGGAGACGCCATGGTGAAAGTTATGTTGCCAGCAACATCATTCGGCATGACCGGTTTGACGATGGGTCAGTGATGATCTGGGGAGGATCATTTCATTGGGGGGTCACACAAACCTCCACGTGCTATCCAACTGTACCCAGATTGTGGTTAGGTGAGGATGAAATCCTCAGACCCATGGTCAGACCTTAAACTGGTGCAGGGGGCCCTGGGTTCCTCCTGGTGCAGGACAATGCCCGGCCACATGTGGCCAGAGTGTGTAGGCAGTTCCTGGATGAAGGCATTGATGGCTTTGACAGGCCCTCACTTTCCCCAGACCAGAATCCAATGGAGAACCTCTGGGACATTATGTATGGGTGCATCCAACGCCGCCAAGTAGAGCTCACTGATGCCCTGATCCAGGTCTGGGATCACCAGACACCATCTGCCGTCTCATCAGGTACATGCCCAGACGTTGTCTGGAGTTATTAAAGAATTACACAATTTACAGTGAAGATTTTAATATTTTAAACATTTCCTTCATCGAGACGCAAAGTGTGATTTAAGTGATCTTTTCAGTTATTTGAGCAGTGTTTTATCCCAGTACAGCAACAGCAATCGTCCCCGCACATTCGCAGTCGTCTCTGAACATTGACCAGTAAGTATAGTTCTGGGGGCTAACATTAGGATGATACTTACTGGGGCAAAGAAGTCAACCAGCCAAGGCTCCTTGCGGTCCCTGGGGAAGTTCTCTGGTCTCAGTGTGGTCACATGAGCCCCGACACTCTCCTTAGCAAACGCTACAATGTTATAAAGCACATCCTTTCCTGCGAGAGACAAAACAGTGTTGCAGAATTTAATTACGGTTTTATTTCAATTAGTAATAATTAAAAATCTTGCAAAACTTACAAGCACTCAAAACCTAAAATGTACATAGCAATAATACGTTTTGTCAAGGGGCAACAGGTAGCCAAGTGGTTAGAAATTCTAACCAGTACCAGAAACGTCACTCGATCCAAACCCTTAGCTCTTTGTAAACTAAAACAGAGCCCACTTTCCCTCATATTCCATAACCTGTGAAAACATATGCCATGTAAAACCCACAACATTAAATAGGATGTAGACTTACCATGGTGCACCTCAAAGTCATGAATCCCAAGGCCTTTGAAGACAGCAATGGAGGGCTTTTGAATGTAGAAGGAGCCACACAGTTCGGAGTCTGTAAGACAGTCCACCTTTCCTACCTGACAACGCACAGTGCTGTCAGCAAGTCCCCAGACTAGACCAGGGATGTGACAAAGCCATATTCTGATGTGCCAAAGCCATATTGTGATGTGCCAAAGCCATATTGTGATGTGCCAAAGCCATATTGTGATGTGCCAAAGCCATATTCTGATGTGACAAAGCCATATTGTGATGTGCCAAAGCCATATTGTGATGTGCCAAAGCCATATTGTGATGTGCCAAAGCCATATTGTGATGTGCCAAAGCCATATTGTGATGTGCCAAAGCCATATTGTGATGTGCCAAAGCCATATTCTGATGTGCCAAAGCCATATTCTCCCAGACAACTTACCTGTATGTGGGCATCCTTCAAAAGAGCCGTGAGCTTCTTATACTCATGAGATGCCATGGTCTTTTGTCCAAATGAGAAGTAGACAAGCCACCGGTGTTGGGCCAGTTTACTCTACAGAAAAACATGTATAGTAAAATAACTTTATTCTCCCCGATCAATTCCTAGATGTTTTTCACACTGAAATAACGGCAGACAATTTATTAAATGTCAACTGTCTGCAGTAATAATGAAAAGGTTTGCCACTGTTACTAGAATCTTCTTCAACAAGACACAACCGAAAGATCAAAAACTACTGTGCAGGCCTAAATTTGTGACGGCACTGGCCAAGTCGGCTTCTTAAACATCGGCAATCACAGCCACAGCTAAGAACGAATCACCTCCATGTTAGATGTTTACTGTACATTCAGCAGGCGGTTCTCAGGACCAGGCCTTGAAACGTAAAGTACTGAAGATGTTCACTCAAGCTCTGTAACTGTGGACTGACTTGTGACACCAGGTGAAGGCTCTTGGCTACTAGGCACAACGGTAGACCCCCAGGTATCTGGCGCTCCATGCTTGGTGTTAGGAATCCTAAGCGTAATTACTGCTGTACCTTGAAGGACTCCTTAGTCAGAAGCTCCAGGTCAGGCAGATGCTGCATCACCTCTCCATAAATCTCTCTAGTGTCCAACGTCTTCAGGAACTATTGGAATCACACACAAAAAAACCCTGCTTGTTGTAAAATGGCACATTCCAACCAGTGACAATAACACAGTGCATCTCATTAAAGCCAACAGCCTCCATTACCAGCACACTGCCCTTGTTCTTCAGTGAACTGCCGGGGGGGAAGAAGGCCGTCTGGCTGCCGGACACCTCAAAGCTGTTACAAAGCTCAGCCTGCGTAGAGCAGTCCGTCCAGCCCACGTTCACCAGACCCTCCTGGAGAAGCGTGAACTGTCAAACTAACCCAACATCTTGAAACATAGAAACATACAGCACAGGTTCTAAGAAGACTTACCAACATTCCGGCTAATTTTTGCCTCGTCTGTGACTCTAGACAGTCTATGAAAACCGAGGGAACAAGGTCATTATAGTATTTGGGTTGAGAACCAAATTATAAGTTCATTTGTGGGGGGGGGGGGGAAACCTTTTCCCTGACATTATTATAATAATAAACCATGACCAGGTCTCTGCTAAGAGTCGGCCATACCTCCAGAGTCGGCACAGAAAGTGATCAACCATCCAACTCCAGATAAGAACGCCGCCTCAATCTCTGTAAAGATATTGCCTTGCCACAGCTCGGTCACTCGGCTCTTCACAAACTGCATGCCAAACTTGGTCAAGCTCTCCTTGGACCGATCTCCAAAGTACTTTTCAGGATTCTATAGGAAGACAAAAAAAGCGATCAGTCTTAGAGTGCACCAAGAACAATAATCTGTAGCATAGAATCTAATTGGGTATGCATCATTTGGTCTGGGACAGAGACATCCTTAAAAGAAGCTGTGAAGTTCCTCCTACCATTCCAGCTTTGAAGATGTAAAGGCTGGGGTAACTGCTGATGCCTTTGCTGCGACACAATCGGTTGTTGTCCCCACAGTTCACCGCACCGATCCTAAATACTCCATCCATCTCCTTAGCAACCTCCCTCCACTGCAAACACACAGTGACATTGTACCATGTTGAAATATTTACAAGAAAACGTCAATTAAACAGAAGAGTTCCAAGGCACGCATTTCAGCAAATGAACACAGTTTTTACATAAATTACAGGTGTAAATGGACAGTTTAACCAGTCAGTACTGTTAAGACTGCAAGAAAGATCAGCCATGTCCCTAGGATGGCTGTGGTCAGTAAACAAAGCAAAAAACGTTACAATCATTTAACAATTGCTAAAAGAGCCACTGAAGAACTAAAGTTACAATGTGGAAAACCTATGACAGTTAAACTGACCCTGCAGACATATGAAAGTCAATGAACATCAATAAAAATTGCATCTGCAGTAAGGAGAGGCTTAGCAAGGCATTACCGTGGGAGCAAGCTCGTGACAGTGATGACAACGAGGAAAGTAGAAGTTGACAAACCAGAGCTCCCCAGAGTTCACTGCTGCATCTACGGTAGTTGACATTCAAAGTCAGTTACAACAACAAACATGCATATAACACAAAGGACGTTGGCCCAGAACATCAGTGACATAACTCACCAAAGTCTCCCCTGTCTAAAGTGACAATCTCTAGGTCATCATCGTAGATACCTGATGGAAAAACAACAACATGAAGATCAGTCTAAATATATGTTTTAGGAAGCGGACAATGAGATTCCGATTAAGGCATGTATTAGTATATTTGCGTTCCTTGTTCATACGTAGTACAACAAAACATTTACCAAATTCATTTCTATAGTAGTTCCAGCTCTCGTATCGTCCTCTTCCTTGCTGCTCATCCTGCAGACCTTTCTCCCCATACTTGTCGTACTTCTTTCTCAGATCATCATCCTTCAGAACTTCATATGCTCGTGTTACCTTAAGGAACTTGTCATGGGCAGTTTCATCATGCTGGAGAATGAGAACAAAAACGAATCACTAACCTGGTCCCAGGTGTTGTGTGTTGGTCAGACAATGACCAAAAGAGAGGAGAACCAGATCCATGCTCAGAGAAAAACTTTGTATTCTGTCTCCATTCAGGAAATCACCACCATGTAATTAACTACAGTATAATTCACATGTTTGGACACTTAATCCATCAACAATATATCTGTATTTTTACTATTCTGCACATTTCATATTGTACATTCTTTAAAGTAGCCACCCTTTGCCTGGATAATAACTTTGCACACTCTCAACCAGCTTCATGAGGTAGTCCACTGGAATGCGCGCACACACGCAAAAACATACACACACATACATATACACACACATACATACATATATACACACACACACGACCAATATTACAGTATTATTACATGTTAAAACATAAAACATATAATAAACTCTATATTCAGAACCAATCATGCTGAGAGGCTAAAAGCTGTGGTATATCAGACTATAAACCACAGGAAAGACAGCACTTTTTAACCTGTTTGTTTATAGCTTTAAGACATCTCGGGAGTTTGTGATATACCGCCTATATACCACTGCCCTGGATCCAGGTACTTTTGCAGTGCTTGATTATACAGTGTACCATTTTAGAAAACGACGTACCGGGTTTTTATCTGGGTGCATGGTCAAAGCCATCTTTTTGAAGGCTTGTCGTATCTCTCTGGTTGTAGCTTCTCTGGAAACCTTCAGTAACTTGTAGTAATCCACATCAGAGTACACAGAAGGTAACAGACAACTGAAGACCAGCAAGGATATCAGCAACATTCTGCTCCAAGCCATCTGCTGATTCTGAACATGACAAACTCGTTGGGATTTAGGTTGTGGTAGAGATTCCATCATCACAGGTCTAAGTAAACACTGAGGTACACGTTTCAGTACTTGATCATGGAAGTCGTTTGTCACACACTTCATCCTTGGTTGTGGAAGCAAATCTAGAAGGTTCTTTAGTCAGTCTGTGGATCACAATAATTCCAAAGCAAGTTTTAAAACAGAATTGTCCACAACAGACATTATTATACATCCCTGGCCACGAACAATTTAGCACATTTATCATAGACAATAACCCATTGACCTTAACGTTAGGAAGACCAAAGTCAATGAAACTTGAGCATGAACACAGTCACAACTGAAAACAAAACAACAACAAAAACAATCTGACTCATGCTCTGAGCTAACTCCTTCAATCAAATACTAGTTTGCTTTAAATTAGCTAGATACCACAATCAGATAATGGTTTGCTTCAACTTAGCTAATTACTTCGATCTGAAAATGTTTATTTGCAGAAAAGAAGATAAAACTTTGTCAAAGCTCTCACATCCACTCGCAACTTTTTCACGAGTTAGACGGCTGTATTGGCTATCTAACTACATCAAAGATGAATGTAACAGTCCCCACAAGCTGGCTAGAGAGTTTATGCAGTAGAAGCAAGTTAGCTGATGGTAAAGCTATGCCGTTATGTTGCTAGCATGCTGCGACACTAGCTAACGTTTACAAGGTTCCTCATTATGATCAGATGTTTTCCTTAGCAGGATATTAATGAAATTAGAACCATCTGAAATCTTGTAAATGAACGTTACCTTGACCAAGTTACGTGTCGCAACACTCCTTATCCGGGTTTGGGTCCGGGAGTCGCCGGGTGATAAGTGTTGAGTTGGCTAATTTAGCCAGAGGCGGGAGAGGAAACCAATCCGGGATGTCCGAACTAGTATTCTGCTAGCAGCACTTACGATGACGTCACAACCTTAAGACAATTTGTCATTGGTTCTGATAATAGCAATTTGCCATTTTTATGTTGTTATCTAGCAAATCTTAAGAGCTATTAATCAAAAAATTATTTAGGAACAATATAAAAAAATATAATGTACAGACCGGTTGGTTAGATACTTAACAAAAACATGCACATACTATGTGAAGTAATACATTGCACTAATGAATGATAGAACTCATAAATTGTAATTTCATAAGGGAAAATGGATGGTATAGCTATGAGCACATACCTATCCATACCTAGCCTATCCACTCCAGTGGCCTATCAAATTTCCTTATGACAAAATATAGACAATGTGTAGTAGAACATGGCATTCGAAAAATACTCCCTAGAGTCTGTAAAATCCACATGAAGTGTCATTTTTAGGGTAGTATAAATGCTATAGCTATTGCAATTTGCATAGGAGATTTGTACCATGTAAAAGGGATTGTGTAGAAGGAAGGCGGATGGTGATTGGTTAGAGTCAATTTCCTCCTTCAGCAGGACAATCCCCCAAACCACAGCCTTAAACTATCCAAAAACTATTTAGGGAAGCAGTCAGCTGGTATTCGGTTAATAATGTTGTGGCCAACCAGCATTTCAATTAAAAAATATTTATAATTTTGTAAAATTAATATACGTCCTATTACTGTTGCTATAGTAAAACTAATTTCATGTATATTTTCAAGTGACCCAAAACTTTTGACCGGTAGTGCATCTATACATATTGTGGTAGGCCCAGAGTAGGAGGGGGATTCAATCAAAGCACCAGAGAGGCAGGTCAACCGGGGTAACAATAGGAATGTTTTTATTTTGTACAATGTAAACGAAATTTGCTTGAAATCCCCAAACTTGGGCGGGAAAATCCATCTTAAGGATAGGGGTGTCTCTGGCGTCACCCTCTAGCTGCCAGTGTTCCCGAGGGGACAAGATACAGATTGGATTAAAATGTGGTATGGAGTAGTTTTCCCTGAGGGCTTGGCCCAGTCCTGCCTGGGGTCTTGGTTCCTACTTCACTCCACAAAGTATCTCCTGCCCCTCGCCCGTCCTGCTCCACTATCATTGGTGGCTTGAGGCCACTCTAGGCGGAGACTAAATAAATACATAGTGAAACCGACGTTGGACAATCAAATTCGATATGTAAAAAAACTACATTTGGCAAGGCTAGGTCATTGACATAAAGCTTATTTTATATTGTTCCAGCAAAATGAGGCCAGCCATGCGTTTATGAAAGAACTTGTTTTTAAAGCTCAAACGATAATAAGTATTTTTTGCATTTCCCTTAAGAAAAATATAAAACTTACCTTTAACTACAATTCACAATATTTCAATAAATTAAACACTTTGCCATGAAATACAACTTTTATTTTGAAGAATAAATCAGAGCTAGCTCTGGAAACGTAATATTCTGCTGCTTGCAGAACGGTAACAATGTCCGTCACCATCATTTCGTATAAAAGGGTCCCCCCATGTCGGTCTGCATACTTTTTTTGTGCAGCTGTGTCCGTTCATATTAAAGAAACGGGTCATTTGTTCAACATGATTAAAATAAACCCACAACAGGGACATACAAAAGCTAAGAAAATGGTATCCAGATTGGATTACCCTGATGGCTCTTTTGATTGTGTCTTACTTTTCGTAAATGTGTTCAGAGTATGGTGTTTTTTTAATGTATGTATTCTGTACACAGCCGGTTCCTAGCCCTTTGGGGTTCCTAAGCAAAATGTAATATGGGGGCCCCCTCTCCCCTAGTGGTCCAGGGAATATTTAAAAATTGCACCCTGAGACATGTGTCCCACAGTAAATGCTACTATATTTAATTATATTTTGAGAACATATATGTAGCATATTTACTACATATATGTAATTGAAATTATTTTTATAAAACTTACATTTATATGTAATTAAATAATTATTCAATTATTTTAAATAATTAAACAAGCACAAAAATGCACACTGAAAAACTAAACAAAACATACTGATATGCTGTGATCTTGTCGGCTCCCTTAATATAATCTGCTAATACATTTTCCACCAACTGTTTTCTAAATTGTGTTTTCCCGGTTTTATTTGTCCTGAATTTCTTTATTAACATTTTTCATGAAAAGTAAAATATAATAATATAAGGTTCTTAGTGCAAGTCAAAAATTTAAAGTGGTTAGAAGATCCAAACGTGTTAAAGAGAATCAAAATGATGTAAGGTATACAGCCCCAACACCCCTCCTTTTGTGTCTAAATACCATGTAGGTTACCTGGCATCTGCAGAAAACAAGAACATGATATTGCTTGCCGTTTTCAAAAACTGCAAATGTAAATAAATTGTTGGATTTAAAACAAATACCACATGCAAATGTATTCATTCCTATGGTGTCCATGATAATACTTGATGATAACATCAAATAAAACCCATGTTTCACCATGCAACTTTCTTCCCCGCCCCTTGTACATCATCCTATGGACGCCTAGTTATTCTAGAAACCACACAATGCAGGTACAAGATTAGATCAGAACATTATTATCTCCTGAGAGCATTAGCTATTATAGATCTCGGTTTTAGGTCATCGGTTGCATTCCTCAATAGGAATTTATCTGAGCTGTGTGTTAAAACCCCGGGACCTCCGGCTGCATTCTTGCTCAGACCTGGTCACACAGAAGGGCTACACTAACCGGGTGGTGCGACGGTTTCGAATGACGGGGCACCGGCATCATGTAGCGCACCCTCTTCCAAAAGCGCGAGGTGGGCTGGGCTGAACCCCATCTTCCCTCATGCCACCTCAGCGGGGCGCTCTTGCGGACCAGGTGCTGCAGGCCGGGAGGCAGGTGTGTGTAGCCCCCCTTCCCCGTGTCCCCTATCTGGATGAGGATGACACTCATCTCGCAGTTGACTAGAGCCTGGTGGAGCCCCAGTTGACAGTCGAAGCTTTCAGCTGGTGTCCCAGAGGACAGGAAGCCCGACTGGTCTCCTGACCCCTGACCTCTCAGAGGGGAGCTGGTCCCGGGGCTTGGGTTGGGTGTCAGGATGACCATCAGCCTTCGGCTCAGCCGCACGCAGGTCTCCACCAGCTCCGTCCGATCTGGGAACACAACAGAAGCGGGCGAAGGTGGAGGGCATTTTAATCTAGCTGTGTTTAGATCCGGCACTGCGTGAACAAAACGGGCACTATTTGAAGAAAAAAAAACCTTCTCCAGGCAAGTCGTCTCTGCCATGGATGAAGAGTCTGAAGCCACATTTCTGCTCTAGGACAGTGGAGAGAACTTTGTTGACGAAGTGACAAGCTGTCTCTTCCATGGCTCCGTCTATACCACCCGTCTGGTAAACAACGTATGCATCATAGACTTTTCCATCTGAAAATACAAATCGGAAATGTTTACGTCAACCCTCAGCACGAAGAGCGAGAATAGTAGCATGGGTTATATTAGCCTTTCTTTGAAATGTAATATGCATACTGTATGAAATAGCATAATTAAACATCTGTAGCCGAATGGTCTGTGGGCAATATTCTTACCATCAGAATTATCACAGTGTTTCAAAATTCCACGGAAGAGGACAGCCAAATCAATGGCAAACAACTTGATAGTCACAACAGCCAGTAACATTAAGAACAACAGAGGCACACATATAACAGCCATTTTTGTAGAAACTATGAGGGGAAACACATAAGATTAACAAAGATTAACAAAAAAATTACATGGGTGGATGTGATTAGGTGTTTCTGAGAGTGAATGTGTGTCTGGGAATGTTTGTGACATTTGTGCTTGTTTTCACTAACCTGACAGCCTAAGTGTTACCACTGAAGTAGTAAAGTACTGGTCGTTCATGGCTACACACTCGAACTTTGACTTGAGATCCCTGATGGTCACTGAATCTATGGTGAGGATTGCTGTGAAGATACTCAACTTTGACGGTTCCTTCATCTCCCTAAAGTAAAACATTTACACAGAGCATTCTCAGAACAGGGAATTATCATTGGGGAAATAAATTTGCCTTCTCTAAATTAATCTTGACAGTACTTTGAGCTAATCATTTAAGAATGCCCAGAGATTAGAGGCTTTTTTTCTTAGAATTCTGTCAAATTTGACAGCTGGTGACACACAAGTTTCTTTAGAATAAAGTTTGGGATTGTTAGTCCCCACAGATTAACACTTAAATTTATGGACATAATATTTCAGTAAAATATTTGTATTAATATATAAATATTTTACTGAAATATTATGTCCATACATTTAAGTAATTTAGATTTAGTGATGTACTTAAAATGTGCATACCTTATCAAATCTCACTACTTTAAGTGTAACTATAACCTGCATATAGTGACACAGAACTATGATATTACATTAATGGTTGCTGATACTGAGGTTTGCACATGTATATAGACTTATTAAACCCTACCATTTTAAAGACAATATAAAATAACTTGAAAGCCCCCATCTCCCCATCTCTTATGAAATAATGCTTAATACACCATTTGTATTCTTTATTTATTCTTTCTAGCACTGACTTTGAGTTAAGTGTACACTATGAAGTGTACACTCTGAAGTGTACC
Source organism: Novumbra hubbsi (assembly GCA_016801125.1). NCBI lineage: Eukaryota > Metazoa > Chordata > Actinopteri > Esociformes > Umbridae > Novumbra > Novumbra hubbsi. Next base: position 12,003 of record JACXGK010005978.1, read on the forward strand.
CTCTGAAGTGTACACTCTGAAGTGTACACTCTGAAAAGTACACTTCGTTGGAAAGTTCGTAAGCGTTTTTTTCACCTTGAAACTGGGGGCAAACCAGTATAATTTACCCTAACAATTCCTTAAACCCTCAACAACTTGAGTGGGTAGGTTGCTCATGTTTGTTTGAGTAACAATTATGAATTGTACTTTAAAATACCCTTTGTCAATGTTCCTTGAAGTTCCCAAACCAGTTTAAAAGTAAAGAATATTCCAAGAAAAATTACAATGCTCATTTTAAAATGTACCTAACTACATCTGAGTTGTATGGCCTTACCACCCACACTGTGTAGAGGAATTCATGAATTGTCACTAGGTATGAGCATGCATTAAAAGAGCAAATTGTATGTGTGTACAGTACATGGTGTGGTTCACTGAGTAGCCTTGTAGCTGGTCCACGTTCACATCATTAAGCATCCACAACAAATGACAGTTGTATTTGATGTTTTTACCACAGAAGGCTTCACACTTGACCTTTGTAGTGGTCCCTATACAAAAGAAAAGATCCCATAAGACCAACCGATAAACCAGGCGAAGCACCAGCATTTAAATGTATATGAACCGGGTTGATCCCTACACAGATTGACATTGACTGTGCTTCCGTTTGTAGGTATGTTGATCTGAGGCGGATGAGAGCCAGTGGGTTCTGAGGGAGACAAACACATTATGAAAGACACTTCTGGAGTTAGTGACGCTAATTAGGATTTGTGTTACCACACGTGATTTGCAGGTTATGCTTCTCTGGCTTTTTGTGTTGCTTTGGATCTTTTTCTTTGTGAATACAACATTACCTAAATATCAACCAAGTGGCCTAATAACCAACAGTGGGCTATTCAATAACCAAGTGGCCTAAGTGTAGTTTAATATGATATTAGCCTAATGTACTTAGTCTAGCCCAATAAATTGCACTATATTTGATGAGGAATAATTATTTTAAAAACAGGGCTGCAGATCCAACCCGTTTGGTATAGTTTGTAAAACCATGTACCACAGCATGCGTTCAACTATAATTTCCTCTCAGTAGACTAATCAGTTCAAAATGTATCTCTGCAAATTTGAACTGATAAAGCCAACACATGCTGAAATAATTATAATTATGTGCTGTGGTATTTTTGTCTAACAGTAGGTATTCTTGAATGTGCTGTTATTGTGTCCAGTAATGTGGATTAGAATACTGTAATAAGTATCTGTTTTTGGTCTAACTATATTGTATTTGTTAGCATAGCCTGTTTAATACCAGTAGAGCAAAAACGGTATGTAGAGATAAAACACATGGGCAGAACAATTTGCACAGGCTCAGACCCTTTTAACAAATCTGGGTATTTTCCCCTGGCAGGCAAACATTACACCAGACAGTTTAATCTGCATCCGTCCGTTATTTTAACAATGACCTCACAACAATTGGATTGGTTGAATCAACAATCGGGGCGGTTCATTTCTGACTTTGGTGCAGAGCGGCATCTAGACCAATATAATCTGCCACTAAGACAAAACCCACTAACCTTTAACGACCAGCATCCTGGATTCAGAAGTGTTGAGGACCCTTTCATAATGCTCCCACGTGCACACGCAGGTGTAGATACCCTCATCCGCCTCAGAGGCGTTGTTCACCGCTAGCATCGGCTCAAACTCATTTGGGATGAAACTGAAATCCTGAAAGTCAAGACAAAACAAATGTAAATTGCTGTATCCCATGTTTCTTCAATTTAAAGACAGTCTGAACCTTTTGCGAAAAACAAAGAACAATGTTAAACTTCCCATTTGGGCTGTTTGGTGTTTGTTTATGCATAATTTATTGGTGGAGTCATTCCCATACCTCGAATATCCCTGCTTTAATGGCTTTATATGGCACTGTGCTAAAACAGAACATATGGAACTCTGGGAAAAAAGTTAAGAACCTATAGTATTGAGCCTTGCATGAGGGAGGAGTCTGTTGCGTTCATGGGCAGTACCTTATACCAGGTTATGTTTCCTTTACTTTCTTGGCAAAGTTCTATCACAGGGCCACATGGGATATCAATGGTCTCTGCTGATTCAGAAATATCGGTTAACAGGAGTGAGGGGTCAAACGGTCGGGCTTTGACCACAGTTACATCTGTCCTAAATATGATGCACTTAGCAGGTGATCCCCTCCTGAAACATATCCAAAAAAATACAAACACACACAGAGTTAACATTACGCAATCATTTTTGGGGAAACCAAAATATATTTCCACTAAAACTTTATTTTTTAGAACCTATTATCTACCCATAACCCGAAAGCTTATGTTTTCCCCCAATCCCAATTCTACTGCCCAACAAACACACACATTACCAGTGGGTGTAGTAAAGATCAGAGTCATTGATTGCCAGAGGAAGGAAGAACAGGAAGGGTCCATGATGATGTACACGCGCTCCCTCAGCGATTGGGAGCTCCTGAGTGTTGTTTCTGTACCACGTGAAGGCAGTCACATTGCTCTGGTCAAGCAGTGCCCAGTTGGCCAGCAAACGAAGGGCCTCGCCCTCTATCGCCACCAGTCTTTCAATCTTTCTTATAGTACACAGTGTCGCTGTCATACACGAACATACAGTACATCTTGAATGTCTTAATCTGGATTATTATGTAAAGGAAAATGCTAAATTTTTTGTCATACAATATTCTCACTATGCCGTACAATAAAAGAACATTGAAATATCCATGAATGTGAAAAATATGAACCTGTCTTAAATTCTGTTATAGATTGAGTGTTGGACTCTTCAGAACAGTCTCTCTGGACAGAGACCATAACCAACCCCAGGACAAAGTGAGTGAGGCCATTCATCATCTTCCAACACCAAGAAAAGGAGAAAAAATGAATGTCAACATCTTATAAAATTAGACTGAAACTATTGTGCCCCAAAACAAATTACAGACTTATTCTTACAATGTGAAATTACATAAGCATTTTTTTTATTGGTGTGTAAAAGCAAACTCTTTCTCACTGCTAGGAGTGAACAACCACAATGTATAGAAACTGGAAATTGCAGTCACTGTTAACAGGGACAAACATCCTGTAAAATATGCATAATAGGAATCTTTTAAACAACCATGCACAGTATTAATCGTTAATCTTGAATAGAAATGCAAAAATACCTTCATGCTAAATGTATTGTTCAGGAACAAAACACAATTCACCATTTGTTTCAAATGTTGGTCTGTGCTGCTGGTGTAGTCTAGCGTGGAGGCAAACAGTCTCCAACAGTCGGAAGCGCAAACTTTTAAGCAAAGAAAAAGTTCAATCGACCCACCGCTTTAATAAAATGAAATAAATCGCAAGCCTTACCTCCTCAGCTTGAGCGTCTAGAGTGGAATTCCCCCGGTAGGTGTAACTGTTAATGTTGCTCTGATATCAGCTCAATCAATTGGTCAGTTGATGTGTGAAAATGATTTGAGATATTTTTCTGAGTGAAAATACACTGTTGTGTTTCACTATCGAAACTGGTGCACACTCTATTGACGATTTAATTTGTTTTTTTCCCCCAATGGCATGTTTGGTTATATTCTTATATACTACTATGCTATGTAGGAACTGCTATACTGTATACTGTATACTGCTATGTAGGAACTCTTTGGGCAATTCTTCATTTATTCAAGTATTTTTAACAAGGGGCTATGAGGGGCAAAGGGAAAAGAAAATATCACATGTCATAAGCGTTCCATAACATGTCCCATACCCCCTCATTCGAACAAACATCTAATTAAGGGGTATGTCAACTCCCATGGTGTACCTTAATTGTTTTCATCATGTCCCGTACCTTGATTGCATTACATACCATTTCTGTATCCTGATCAAAGTTAATTCCTATGATGTTAATACATTATCCTGATTAACTGTAAGAAATGAATGTTTGCTGACCTAGGCTACATTAACCGAGTCCAGTCCTGAGATTACTGTTATTTGTTTTTTTTGTTGTTCTCCTGGATATCCATATATATTTGAGAAGACCAATAGGTTTGTTTTGGGTTGGACATTTTATTTATAAATGTAAATTAGGAAGTGTCGGTTTCTTGTTTCACTGTTGGAGACCTGAACAGCTTTTCTCTTTGTGCTGAGGTCCTCATTGACTGGCCACCCACCCCACAGAAACCCCCACGTCAAGCCACCAATAGTTTATCAAACCACTGTGGCCATAAGACTTGAAACAACCCTTCCTGCAGTGCCTGTATCATCTGATACTGACTTATAATTGGCATCTGTGCAACTGAATAAACCAACATAATTTACAGATATTCAGGAACAGGGATTGCTGAGGACTGGTCATTTTCTCTGATGAATCCCCTTTCTGATGGTTTGGGGCATCCGGAAAAACACTTTTCCGAACAAGAAAAGGTGAGAGCTACCGTCCATCAGTCCTGTGTCGTGCCAACAGTAAAGCATCCTGAGACCATTCATGTGTGGGATTGCTTCTCAGCTAAGGGAGTGGGCTTGCTCACAATTTTGCCTAAGAACACAGCCATGAATAAAGAAGGGTACCAAAACATCCTTTGAGAGCATCTTCTCCCAACCATCCAAGAACAGTTTGGTGACAAACAATGCCTCTTCCAGCATGATGGAGCACCTTGCCAAAAGGCAAAAGTTATGACTAAGTGGCTCGGGGAACAAAACATTGACATTTTGAAGTTCATGGCCAAAAAACTACCCAGGCCGTAATCCCATTGAGAACTTGTGTCGGGTGGAAAAACAAAAACCCCCAACATGACAGAAATATTTAAAAACACTGCTGCAGCAAACCTTGTGTAAACCAATACTTGTGTCATTCTCAAAACGTTTGGCCGTGGCTGTCGGCTGCCTAAAATGTAGGTTCCCCTACAGTTTCAATATGAGGAACCCCAAAAAGAACCTCCAAGAACCATTGATTTCTGGATTGTAAATTACATATAACCCACTAATAAGACATACTAAAACACATGGTTCTGACTTTAACATTCATTGCTTCATACTAGTACTGCATAAGACAGAAGATTATCTAGATGCAGTCACATGTAGCCTTTTCCTGTGTACTGGATATGACCAAATGTCATCTGTTATCTCATCCTTTAAACTTATATGAACTTTTTTTCAGTTTTGACTCATTTACCCTAAAGTATTTAGTCAGCCACCAATTGTGCAAGTTCTCCCACTGAAAAAGATGAGGCCTGTAATTTTCATCACAGGCACACTTCAACTATGACAGACGAAACGAGAAAAAAATCCAGAAAATCACATTGTAGGATTTGTAATGAATTTATTTGCAAATTATGGTGGAAAATAAGTATTTGGTCACCTACAAACAAGCAAGACTTCTGGCTCTCACAGACCTGTAACTTCTCCTTTAAGAGGCTCCTCTGTCCTCCACTCGTTACCTGTATTAATGACACCTGTTTGAACTTGTTATCAGTATAAAAGACACCTGTCCACAACCTCAAACAGTCACACTCTAAACTCCACTATGGCCAAGACCAAAGAGCTGTCAAAGGACACCAGAAACAGAATTGTAGACCTGCACCAGGCTGGGAAGACTGAATATGCAATAGGTAAGCAGCTTGCTGTGAAGTAATCAACTGTGGGAGCAATTATTAGTAAACGGAAGACATACAAGACCACTGATAATCTCCCTCGATCCGGGGCTCCACGCAAGATCTCACCCCGTGGGGTCAAAATGATCACAAGAGCGGTGAGCAAAAATCCCAGAACCACACAGGGGGACCTAGTGAATGACCTGTATAGAGCTGGGACCAAAGTAACAAAGCCTACCATCAGTAACACACTACGCCGCCAGGGACTCAAATCCTGCAGTGCCCGACGTGTCCACCTGCTGAAGCAAGTACATGTCCAAGCCTGTCTAAAGTTCGCTAGAGAGCATTTGGATAATCCAGAAGAAGATTGGGAGAATTTAATATGGTCAGATGAAACCAAAATAGAACTTTTTGGTAAAAACTCAACTCGTCGTGTTTGGAGGACAAAGAATGCTGAGTTGCATCCAAAGAACACCATACCTACTGTGAATTATGAGGGTGGAAACATCATGCTTTGGGGCTGTTTACTGCACAGGGACCAGGACGACTGATCCGTGTAAAGGACAGAATGAATGGGGCCATGTATCGTGAGATTTTGAGTGAAAACCTCCTTCCATCAGCTAGGGCATTGAAGATAAAACGTGGCTGGGTCTTTCAGCATGACAATGAACCCAAACACACCGCCCGGGCAATGAAGGAGAGGCTTCGTAAGAAGCATTTCAGGGTCCTGGAGTGGCCTAGCCAGTCTCCAGATCTCAACCCCATAGAAAATCTTTGGAGGGAGTTGAAAGTCTGTGTTGCCCAGCAACAGCCCCAAAACATCACTCCTCTAGAGGAGATCTGCATGGAGTAATGGGCCAAAATACCAGCAACATTG
>JACXGK010005978.1:18530-30696 GCA_016801125.1 Novumbra hubbsi
TCATTAAGCACCTGGCCTCTCCACACACCTGTCCCTCATGAACTCATTATCCACCCTACTTAGCTTCCTGCCTTTCGACTCCCTCTTGTCGATTCAAACCAAGTACAACGCCAGTGTTACTCCAGGCTACGTATTTAGTTAATAGACCTCTCCTCTATTTGTAGAGTTTGGCTTTCAAGCCTTCTTTGTTTTCCTAGACTCTTTTATAAGTATTAGGATTTATCTACATGACCGTTCCGCCTAACTCGTATAACGAGTAAAGCATTATAAACGGCCATTTCACTCCACCACCTCACGGATTCCTCAGAAGTCCTTGGTCGTGCTATTGGGTCCCTAATCTCACTCAGTTCCCCTGCGGGACCTTACACATTGTGTGACAACCTTGTGAAGACTTACGGAAAACTTTGACCTCTGTCATTGCCAACAAAGGGTATACAACAAAGTATTGAGATTAGCTTTTGTTATTGACCAAATACTTATTTTCCACCATAATTTGCAATAAAATTCATAAAAAATCCTACAATGTGATTTTCTGGATAAAAAAAAAAAAATGAAAAGCCTCTCTCATCCTTTTCAGTGGGAGAACTTGCACAATTCGTGGCTGACTAAATACTTTTTTGCCCCACTGTACATACTTGCACACAGATTCACAGAAGCAAATGTGTATTTAACTTCATCAACCATAAGTTCCAAAACATATCTGTCATTACGTATACTAACTACTGTTTGAAAATAACATGTCCAGTTCATCACACTTCATCATTTATCAAATACACAGTGTGTACAGTTAAGACAAAGTCCATGAGGTAGGTATAACATAAGAAAACAATTAAACAGACGTGATACTGTACCATGGGGCAGTCTTCCTTCATAGAAAATACATTTTGTTAAGTCAACGGAAACTTAGTTAAGACTGTCATTTCCGTACATACAGAGTATGGTGCCAAAAAACAGAACCAACGTGTACACAGTACGATTACACTGACTCATCATTAGTACAATGAATAGCTTCTCAATTTGCTCTTGCGCAATTACTTCAAAATAATCATATACAAGTAATACAAAATGAACAGGTCACAATTAATTTAAAGGTCAGCGTTGAGCTCACAGTTTAGTTCCAGTTGCTGCCAGACACATTTAAACAGGACAAATGTCACCCCAGTCACAAGTGGGCACACTGGCCATGAGAAAACATCTGTTAAATCATGTGTGAAAAAATACCCACTTTAAAAATGCATTTTTACACAGTATCTTTGTCAATAATAAGGAATAAATACAAACAATATTGTTTTCAGATATTTAGCAATCCACTGGAAGTGGCAGTACTGGCTTGGTATGTGTCAAAGAGATGAAAAATACATTAGCTAAATATTAATTACATATTGGCCTAATTATTATGAATCACAGTATTAGCAGTAGTAACAACATAATACACAGATACTATGTAACTAATATTGTAATAACTTCAGTAAATAAAAAATATTCGCACAACATGACCTGGTATACTTTTGCTAACACTAACTTCCGAAACAATTCATATTGACCACACACTGACCCGACGCATTAGGCTTCAGACCTGGCTCAGAGGGCATGTGGTATCTCAGACACTTCCAGAATCGGCCATTGCGTGGTGAAGTGCAGATGCTATTTCCGGAGCTCCATCTCAAAGCTCCCTGCTTCCTTCTGATGTAGCGCAGCGACTCTGGCAGAGATGTGTAATCCATCTTGGCATTGGTTTCCACGAGGACAACCCGAAGGCCATTTTGGATCAGAGCATCATACAGGACAATCTGCTGCTCATAACTGGGGAGGCCATGTGGGCTCTGGTGAAGTGGTGATTGCTCATCAGCACCCTCTGTGGGATGTAGACGGGATGACAGGACGATGATGAGTCGTCTGCTCCTGCGCACTGCCTCAGAGGTGAGGTCTTGGATTGCTGCAAGTAAACGTGGGAACATATTTAGTGAAAAGGTTATGCAGTAGATTAACATTTCCATCTAACAATGTGTGTTTACCTTCCCCAGGGAGGTCATCCCTGCCACTGATAAAGAGTTTGTATCCGTGCTGTTTCTCCAACACCTCAGGAAGAACCTGAAGGGCAAAGGTCTCGGCCTGGGAATACCCACCGCCAAAGAGATAACTGACATAAGCATCGTACAGCTTTCCATCCGGTGCTGGAGAAGCAAAATAATAGAAATGTCAAAACCCATCATCAATCTAAATGTTTTAGAAGACGCTAAAACACTTGGCTTTGGAGACCTGAAGCTTTTGTGACTCACTTCTCCTTTTGGAGACAAGGGGACTCAGTCTCCTGCAGGCCAGCACCAGATCCACTTTAAAGAGGAAGCACATCACCGTGCCAACAACCACCATCGAAAAAGCCAGGCAGAGACACACACTCGTGTAGAAACCACTGTGACTGGCTAAAGGACAAAAAAGTAGGACAGTAGCTGACAGCCAGTAGTCTCTGTTACGTAACCACATCAGACCTCCCACATTCAACAAAGGCCTATGCCCAGTTAGACTGCAAACTGTTAGGAGTGATTTAAAGTCCTCCTTACCTGGCTGGAGGAACAACAGCCCTATGTCCTCTCCGAGGGAGTTCCGGGCAATGCAGCGGATCGGCACATGGAGGAATTCAGGACGGACCTCGGAGATAGACAGAGTGGACTGGCCGTAGCTCCAACTGCTGCGTTGATAGCTAAGCGTCGGACGGTGAGACAATGAGACGGGCACCGTCACCATATAGGACAGAACTCTTTACATTCTCATGCGTGAGTGTGCGCACACACTACTACGAACACACGCTCGTCCCACCCCCATGTTGCTCGGGCAACCACAGGCCAATGGGACAATTTTAAAAGGAGTACGCACATCTTTGTCTTTGACACATTGAGCTCTTTTATGTTGTCGGTATGTCTTCCATTTATAGTCCAGAACATCTCTGATTCAATGCCTTCCCCAACCCCTAGAAATGCAGAGCACACCAGCTCTCTACTGGAGCCTGCCGTTGAACAAAAACCACAAGACATTTTTGTAAGCAGATCCTGGCACAGAATGAATACATTTGGGCTGATAACAAATTACAAAAAGATTTCATGGATAGGAACAGGGGCTTAAGGGGAAGAAATTAATTACACACATTTGAATGTAAGTAATAAAGCACACAATCTTATTTAGACAAACATGACAGTAACAAGTAACAATTTTGTAAATATTAGTTTGCACTGATACTCCATGGGAATCAAACCCACAACATTAGCAGTGCAAAACCCATGCTCTACCAACTATTCACAGGACCACTGTAAAATAATCAAATAATAAAAGTGAACAAGCATTTGGTCTGGCCAAGGAATTAACAACTCAGCGGTCTTAACACCAGCATCCGATTATACACTAACATTCAGTGTGAGGAATGGTGTTGTCAACTGATAAGCCTGATGTCATCATTTCTGACCTGGTTCAACTATGACCGTCTTTTTTTTGGGATTGGTCACTTCAGGATTCAACAGGACGTTTTCTGCAAATTCAAAAACCAAACAAGCAAGGTATCTTAAGGTTTCATGAAAAAACATACATGTTACAAATCACCAACAAAATATAAAACATTTGAATTTTTCATTGCTAGTTGCAATAACAGCAAACTTTTTCTAAATAAACACCACTTTATGACATAGAAGGTTTAGATGTACCTCTGTTGACATTTAGCTGAGTGCTTCGGGCAGAGGTGTACCATCTCCCATGTAGTGAGAACTTTAAAAAGCAGGTGTAGACTCCAGCACTGCTCTCCGAAACATTGGTTAACCAGAGGGCCTTCAGACCACTCATGCCGAACGGGCTACAGTCCTGTACATCAATAAACATACTTAACCAGTGAAACCAAATGTACTTCAAATATAGAGTACTTGACACAGATGATGCAAGGTGAGAAGATTGGGTGACCTAGACAAGTCATGACTAACGTCACAAGCTGATGGGGATATGGCTGATCAGCATGGCTTTTATGTCCTAACTATGAAGTAGTAAGTATTAGTATTACGGTATGCTTAGTAGGGCTTTTACCTTGAACCATTCGATGTTTGGTCTCTGGCCCAAATGGAAGACATCATTTTGTCTACAGAACACCACTTGCATGGACCCCTGTGATACAGACCGGCTCTCAGCTGGTGCAGGACATGGCCCGGGGTCCACAAAGAGTAAAAACTCTATCTCCCATGATCCAGAGGGGTACCTGAGCAGTAATAAGCATGAACATCAAAACATTCCATTTCCTACATTAAATGTGCACATTATTTGTTTTAGTACATAGAATGTGAAAATCACCCTGTTTCAATCGCAATAGGGGATATAAAATGACCTCTAGCAACGTTAATTTTACAAAATACCTTTGCTAAAATGCATATGGTTTCTTACTTGATCTCACAGACATAGCTACCGTTATGGTAGGTTTGGGCAGGCAGAAACCGAAGAATATCCCCTCTGACCTCCAACCCAAAGGTTGTGTTCAGGGTCTGGTTCAACCGTCTGCTCCAGGTCCAGTTGATAGGGGCCTCAGAATTATCCTCTCCAATACATTTCAGCTGGATAAAGGAACCAGCGCTGATGTAGCGGGTTTCAATCTCCCCCTGGTGTTCTAGAAGAAGAGTGCCGATTTTTGGAAGATTTATATCAACTCATTTTCCTCAGAGGCAATTTTAAAAGAGGACAGGAAATCGAAAGGGAAATTACTTTAGAAATGAGGCCAAGGGGTTGGCCTTGCATGGAATGAATGCACAGCAAGCATTCTTTACAATGATCACACATTTTGTCCATATTTAGAGAGACAGGGTGTACAGAAGAAAGTAAACATTTAAAATAGAACATTTACAGCGAGGGAGGAGATAGAGGACTTACAGAAGCATTCTGTAGGATATTGAAGAAACATTAAAAGCCTACTAGTGAAAATACACCTCTTAGTCAAACGTAGTACACACACAAATTATTTTACAGATAAAATCAGACATATACAATTTTACAGGTTATTGATTATTCGGTTTTTTTTTATCGTTAGTGGATCATAGGGAACACTGCATATAAATGCACAATCGTCACTTGTTTTTAAATGAACAGCAAATGTCGGCAGCTGGGCGTGATAATGGACAACTTCAACCCTGTCCCTGCCACAGGTAGAAGGTCCCACTTGCTTCAGGAAGACCAGCATCATCCCAGAGCCCGAGAAGACCAAGGCAACACCCTAAAGACTAGCGCCTTTTCAAAGCCCCGTCATCATTTGTTTCTTCCAGAATTATGAAAAGCAACATCAAAAGCAGATAACACAACTTTAATAACCTATTGCCTTAAAGAAGCGACAATGGATGTCATTTTGATCACAATTCACAGAGAAACAACTACAGGATGTTAGAATGCTGTTCATCAACATTCCACAAAAACAAATGTTCCTACCAAACACGTCAATAAGCCAGACACCACTCTGTGAAATTGGATCCTGGAGTTTCTTATGAGAAGACCTCAGGCTGTAAAGAAAATGACACCATTTATGGGGCAGAGTAAGCAAACTGGTCTTGTGGTGCCAGGACAACAACCTCTAAACGAAGAAGATGGCTGTTGAAGTAGAAGAAGGAACGCGATCCACAGAGTCAGCAGGACTAAGTTCCTCTGTATTAATATTGCCGAAGACTGGCCATTGCCCACTTTTGCAAACAGTGTCGGCAAGATTGTGCAACAACTCACTCCGTAACGCAACTCAAGCCGCACCATAGAAAGCACCCTGACTGGCTCAATCATGGCCTGGTATGGGAACTGCTAGACAAATGACGGCAAGGCCCTAGAACAGGTAGTAAACATAGCCCAGTGCATCGCTGGGGCCAATCAGTGAATGGCACGCCCATACCAATAGCCTTAGACAGTAATTTGCTAGACAACTATTTGACTGTGACTTACAGTATAAACACACCCACCCAAACATACATTCTTAACAGAAAAACAATTTAGAACTGATGCTAGCTGACTCCTTTTTCTATTCATTAATACTCAGATCGTAACCAACAAATGGTTACACTAACACAGTGTTTTCTGTCGGAAAAAAATACATTCTATTGATTTTGTACTGTGAATTTTGAAACATTTGGTTGTTTTCGCTTTGTAACAATTGAATGTTAATAATACATCTGCTGTAATACTAGAATGATAGTGTTTCACAACATAATTTTCAAAAAAATCTATGTGCTATTTAAATCGCTTTAAAACTAAATTGTTTTACAACTTTTGTCAGTTGGTGAACCAGTAAAGAGCTAGTAAAGAGCCAGTAAAGAGCTAGTTTGAAATCGCTTGCTGTAAATTAGCTAACTTCGACCAGTTAGGAACAAATTTGGGGACATCCCCTTTAACTCCTATCTGAATCCATCCAGATTGTGTATTTTGAACATTTGGTATTTTTTATTCCTTATTGAGGTAATTAAGGTAAAAATGTTTAGATAAACAACAAATTCTTTAATAAATGATTATCCAATGTCTGATGCGATTGGAGGACATTACAACGAATTTAAGGCCATTCATTCAGGCGGAATGTCTCCAGATACTGAACAATCCAAGGTGCTGGTTTGTGGACTCTTCAGCTCACCACAGGTTTTCAATGCAATTTTGGTCTGGGGACTGGGATATTAATTGTTGCATGTTTTGGATTTTGATTAGGAACATTTTGTTTTAGGAAGTTCCAACAACAAACTATTAGACTTCATTTTAACATTGAGGACATTTAGGTCATGTCCACAGTATTTTTTCCTCAATATTTGTTTTATTTCATGCTGAATTAAAGTGGTGAAACTATAACTATTTTAAGTTCTAAAGCAAAGCTTTTGTAGAATTCCAGCAGCCAAGACATGTACACAGATGCATAGTCTGTCATTCAGCAATGTGTTTTACTACTGTTCAAATGTTTGCACTTAACGTTGTCTTCTACATATGTTTTATTTGCATGTTTTTATTCTTATTACTGATGTAATACATGCCACCACAGCAAAAACATTTCCTTGTATAGAAACAACCATTTAAGAACCTATATCTTTAAGTTAACACAGTTAGATTACTGTTTACTACAGACGTTTAAGAAAACACCCTCACCCAAACGAACATGTCCATTCTAAGTAGCACAAATATCACAACCTAGTAATAATTATAGTTATTGCACTGCACTGGCTCTGCCGTTCAGTTTACCTATTTAATCTTTTCCATCTAATAGTTTGTTGACCATGACTTACCTTCGCCGTAAACGAGATGGATTAAGATGTTCGTAGTGAGAAAGACAATGTAGAGAACCCCCGACATGTTCCGAATCTGATAGAAATACAGAAATCGATTCATATTTCATATACATTTCAAATGAATCGTGAGATTATGCGAAAGAGCCTATGATTGTTGACAAATGCATCTCGAAAATATTGCTCTTGACAAATATCCTGTTTTTTAAACTCCTCGAGGAGTTTCCAGAATTGGGGAAGTGAAACCCAAGCCGAACAAAGTGCGATCTAAACACACATAAAACACCCATAGGTTACCCAGCAGTTACCTTTAAACCCATTCCATTTACGGGGAAACCAATTGGGAATTTCTGCTAAAATGTACATTCAATAATAAATAAAAATGTACACAAAACTAGGTTCGATTGTATTTGCCTGTGTATTCGGTAGAATGATGGCATGTGAGCGAGCTTGGCGGAGTTTCCACGACAGAAGTCAACCAACCTGACGTCTCCAACCTGACGTCTCCCGTTTCCGCCGCCGACTCAGCTAGATTCAGTAGTCCAGTATTTGTTCCACCTCCCTGACTAGAGCGCTTTCGGTGTGGTTACAGGATGACATAACTATTGAAAGGTAAAGTACAGTATGTGACCTATTTCTGAAAAGCCAGTCCTACTTAACGTGTTATCAAGTTACTTTCTAAATCGGTTGACGCACATTTGCGTCGAAATCATTGCGATTTTTATATTGGTGTTTTCCGCGTTGTAGAAGACAGTTTTCCGAAAAGAATGACGTGAGGTATGTGTATTTTCGTAAAGGAAAAGCCTTCCAAATCTCGACCACAAAAACACTGGAAAAAAATAAACATTGCACCTGTTACATTTCGATTCATATCTCCGGAAATGTTAAAGATAGAAGCCTACAGTTTTTTTCAGATTGTTACTAATAAACTCATTAAGTCTTCTCAAACAATGTTAACTTGTCATCCTTCTTCAAGTTATGGGCTTTCAAAATGTAAAGAACATCATTCTAAAACAAAGGATGACCTCCTGAGAGATCAAAAGGTCAAGGTTTTGGCAGGCAGATTTTGGGGTCCCAAATGACCCATAGACCTTTAAGTTATTAATCATCACTTCACATTTACTGAAATAGGTAACTAAAAGCCCTCCTTGAGTACGGGCCACAGACACTGTAGCATAGCGGTTAAGGCGTCAAAGCAGTACCCAAAATAATGCAAGATGGAATCGTGATCTTCTAATTTAACCTGTCGGTCTGTCCTTTAGCAAAAACAATTACCCTATTTGCTCTGGATGAAAACATATAAAATGTATGCCAGTCAACCTTGTTTAATCAACACCAACCCATATGGGTTATAATGACCAAGAGCCCCCAGGCGCAAAAATCCTGCAAATATGGTCAAAATGAATCTCCAGTACTTCCATTGGCTAAATGGAATTTAGAGAGTTAAACCTATAACTCTGTTTGATGCAACCTTAACCAAGCATGAACCTAAATAACCCCGTATCCCTGTGCAACGACTCTGTACTGGCATTTCCTGTTGATCATATAGATACGCATTTCTACAATGTTATAATTATTGGTCTGTTTAAATGTGCTGCATTTCTTGATCTTTAGTTTTTCTATGTAGTTCAATCTGCATTTCTGGAAATAGACCAATATGTAAGGTTTTTAGAACAGTCTACATCTGTTGTTCACAAAGCATGTTCATAACAGAATCAGTGTCGAAGCAGAATTACAAACCTTTCATAGTGGAATTTCTTTTCACTCAAGCTTCTTAAAACTGTTTCTTTCAAGTCCTGTCATTGCAGAAGTAGGTTACTTCCTTTGAGGTATATGCATGTTCAACATTTCATTATGCATCTGATCAATTACAAAGTAGAAACACATTATTGAACACACTGCAAAATACAATAGAAGCAACTGGGGTGATCAACATTCATGGCAGAATGCTGTTTTTGGTGTAAGCTGAGAAATGTGGAAATGGGTTCTCATCATTGATCCTCATTTCAACGGACTGTTTTGATTTATTATGATCCATTTCTACAGAGCATCTTAGAGTTTATTTCAACCAAAAACAAATTGCGGGCTGATCTGTTCAGTCAACTTTTAATAAGTTCCTTCTGCCATACCCTATATGTTCTTTTATATGTCCCCTCAACTTTTTTTAATTGATTCTCTAAATGTTGGCTTTTAATTCCCTAAATGTTTCCAGTTTCCTCAGATCTCATCTGTTGGCTAGATATTTGAGGAAATATAACTTGTGTTCTATTCTATTCATTTTGAGAAACATTTGTGCAACAAAATCCAGCCTAATGAATTTGCATACAATTTAAAGAAATACAAAATCTTACTAAGATTACAAGAAAACAAAATGGTCTGTTTTGGGTAGCTGGTCAGAACCCACCCTTCCTGACCCCTTGGACCACTTTTAATGTGCATACCGCCCCAATAGATCTATGGACGATGCCATCGCCCTGACAACATACACTTTCCTTTCCAACCTAGAAAAAGGCAACACAAACGCGAAGACGCACTTTGTGGACTATGGCTCAGCTGGCACACAAGTCTGCCTCCTAAGCTGTTTCCTAAACTCAGGACCCAGGGACTCAACCCCTCCCTCTGCAAGTTGATCCTGGTCCTCCTAAGCTGTTTCCTAAACTCAGGACCCAGGGACTCAACCCCTCCCTCTGCAAGTTGATCCTGGTCCTCCTAAGAAGCAGACCCCAGGTGAGAATGGGGCAACCTCACCTCTGCCCCGTCTCTGAGCATCAATGTCCCCCAGGGCTGCATACTCAGTCCCCATATTTGAATAAAGCATTCATAGGCACTATTACATTGTTATTATATTGATAATATTCCATATTTATTTCATGTAGTCCATATGTGCCTTTTTCTACACTCTTTGGAATTGCTTCTTGTTTAGCATATTTTCCTATTTTTAGGTTTCTGTATTTTTTTATTCTATGGCATAGGTTTTGCATGTCATGTAAATAAGTATGCCGCTTAGAACTACCCTGTTTTGTGCATTTGACAATAAAAATACTGACTTTAAAATTGTCACCATTTTAAGTGCAAGCAAGGCATTTTCTGTCAAGTGAAACAGTTCAGTTTAAATGTAGGCCCTGTGGTATTGAATGGGTGCAGGTGGATGTACAGGTGCGCAGAAAAAAGATTGAAAATACGGAAAAAACATATGGGTGAAAAGGGCCTTGGTCAGGGGTCTCTACAGCCCTCCACAAAGCAGGCTTTTAGAGGAGTAGCCAAATGGAAGCCACTCCTCAGAATAAGTTTACAATAAATAAGTGACAGCATGCTTGTTTGCCAAAAAGCATCTAAAGCAGTGGTATTCAAACTTTTCTTGGGCCAGTTTCCCCCCTATCCATTTTCCAGGTTTATCCATTACCGCACTCTATCAAATAAGATATAGGCTAACTGCACTGAATGTCAATGCTAATAATATTATTGTAATATTATTGTTATGATTGTTATCAATCAAATAATAACTATTCTTATCATCAAAAAAGCATGTCATTGAGTGACAAGCAACAGTTTTATTAGTTTCTCAGGGAACAAAAAGCAATGTAAATAGAATTTATAATTCACTGACCGTTGGCCCCATTGGCATCAAATTCATGTGATGTACATTGATCACGTAACACTGAGCATGCGTATTCATTTTTCCCTTGTACATACATTGCATTGTGAGAGAAGGGCTAGCCCTAAAACGCTTAGCCTACTGCCTACTACTTTGAACACGAAAAGGGAGAACGCAGTCCGAAGCAGCAAGGAAGGGACCAATGAACATGTCATAAAATCCACACACAAATAATATGCAATTTAGCTAGATGATATGTTCATAGAAAATACATTATTGGAAGTAATCTTCCAGAATTAAAATGAACAAAAGCAAATTGGGACTGTGGCCCTCTTGCCCCTAATGCCCTGATGCCACTGCTCTCACCTCCCGTTCAATTGAAGGCTGCCCCCCAAGAACCTGACAAAACCACTTAAGAGAAGAGTGGTTACTATATACTGTCTTGTCCAGTCGCGTAAACCAGCGTTTCTTGCAAATAGTTGGAACATAAAACTTGTGCTTTTATGAATCTTTGGTGTAGACATTTAACGCCCCCCTTTTTAAAATAGAGCCACTCAATTTTAAATGCCTGTATGGGCAAACAAAGGGTAGGAGAAGAAGGACAGAAGATGTCAAGCTTTATTAAATCCCTTTCTACTGTAGTTTTAGTTTAGGAGCAATGTAATGTTACTTGATTGAACTGAGTGTCCTGGTTGTTGACCTTGGTGTCCAGGCAAAATGAGGCTACTTAAGGCCAAGTGGCCTTCCACTTAAAGTCACAACATGTCAGCCTGTATGTTCAGTCACAAGATCAGCCTGCTGTTTTTTTGTTCCTGGGCAGCTCATCCTCTTGCCTCTTACAGGCATATAATATCTTAGTTCCTTCCAGAAGCGTGAGGATGAAGAGAGAGAGGGTGAGAAGACAGCAGTCGACCCCAGCTCCCCTCTCGTGTCCTTATCCACTCTTCTCCACCCTCCTCCACAATTTAACCCTCTGTTCTGCTTCTTCCGCCAGCAGACAGCACCCTGGCGATTCCGGAGGTGGAGCACCGACTCAGGGAGAAAGTCCAGCTGTGTGGGAGTAATCTCTTCCAACTCCACCAGGATCACTTGCAGGGAGCCCTCTAGAAGTGCACGGTGCATTGCCGTTTGCCTCTCGAAGCTCTGCCACGCTTCCATGGGACTGTTTCTGTCACTGTGGCCTCTTCCACAGAACGTAGTGCCAGAGTAGACCAGAATGAGACGTCGGCTTGCCTGAATGTTCTCCTCTACAGCATCGATTATGGCTGAAAAGAGCAGGGTAGAGAGAAGAGGGACAAAGTGGATGGAGAAGGGA
>JACXGK010005979.1:0-30582 GCA_016801125.1 Novumbra hubbsi
AGGTAGTGTTGAGCTAGAGTACCTTGGACAGTATGTATTTGTTGAGGTAGTGTTGAGCTAGGGTACCTTGGACAGTATGTATTTGTTGAGGTAGTGTTGAGCTAGGGTACCTTGGACAGTATGTATTTGCTGAGGTAGTGTTGAGCTAGAGTACATCGCCCAGTATGTATTTGCTGAGGTAGTGTTGAGCTAGGGTACCTTGGATAGTATATATTTGTTAAGGTAGTGCTGAGCTATGGTACCTTGGACAGTATGTGTTTGTTGAGGTAGTGTTGAGCTAGAGTACATCGGCCAGTATGTATTTACTGAGGTAGTGTTGAGCTAGGGTACATTGGACAGTATGTATTTGTTGAGGTAGTGTGGAGCTAGGGTACCTTGGACAGTATGTATTTTTTGAGCTAGGGTACCTTGGATAGTATGTATTCGTTAAGGTAGTGTTGAGCTAGAGTACCTTGGACAGTATGTATTTGTTGAGGTAGTGTTGAGCTAGGGTACCTTGGACAGTATGTATTTGTTGAGGTAGTGTTGAGCTAGGGTACCTTGGACAGTATGTATTTGTTGAGGTAGGGCATGTAGCCATGGGTTGACACAGGTCCACTGTCATCGTCTTGAAAATGTTCCTCCAGTGCCACAGGGTCGTGTGGGATGTTCAGCACTGTGTAAAGGTTGTGAGAGAGAACCTGTGACATAAAGAAACACAAGCACATGCGGACAGCCACAAACACACACACACACAAACGAAAAAAATAAGAAACTCTCTTAGTCTAAGAAAATCCTTAATATTTGTGTTCTCTTCCATACTGTTAGTGGCTGCATACCCTCCAAACACCTCATCATAAGAAACAAGACGTTGATGATAACAAACATTTCAAACAGTGTAAATAATACTCAAGTGTGCATTGACACACTCACAAACACACACCCAAGGCCCCTTGCTGAAAGCATGTCTGGACACCTGCATACTCCTACCTGGGATTCTCACCAAAGGGAGAACACAACATGTTTGAACTCGACCAGCCAGAAGATGACTAAGGAAGATTCCTGAGGAATATATTGGGATGCAGTAAACTTGTGTACAGGTTGAGTGCCGCAATTGTTATGGACTTTGAAATGGGTACAGCTGACTACCGCCTGCAGTGTTAACTTATTGAGAGAGGGTGTTGGATTGGGTTTGACCACTATACACACTCATCATGCGCCTGCATTTACGTTTAAAAGTCCCAAATGTAACAACAATATGTGTTGTATGATAGAGATAAAGAGAAGGAAAGACCATGTTCTATGTGTATGTTTCCTACACTGAGATTTATTACATGTAACTAACATTACTTAGTAACAAGAAAATAATTCTAATCATGAAAAAATATGAATGCAAAAACAGCAGCGTGTAGATCCAGTCCATCTCTAGAGCTGAATCATTTGTTATAGCTAAATAACAACAATGTGTAAAAGGCTTGATATGACCTTTGACTAACATCATGTTCTTTGATATGGTTAACTAAAAACACTTTTATATAGATATTATTATGTGAATGGCAAGTAATAAGTAACAGGCGACAGAGGTGTATACAGAGCCAACTCAACACCCATGTCCTGATCACAAAGCTCTGCACTTGGAAAAATAACATATCAAATCCAACCTTTAATTGGGACTTGGATACTTTGCCGCATTTCTCCACGTCCAGCGAAGTGAACGCGTACCAGATGGACTTCAGGAGTTCGGATTGCAATTCCATTGCGGAGACAGATGTATTTGCGCCTACATTCCAAATCAAGCGGAGTGGCGCACAGTCCAGTGCTATCGGTAGCCTACTGCCAACTCAAGTGGTAGGGAATGCGAAAAAATACATTGGTAAGGGGGCGGAGAGTGGGGGGAAAAAGATGGATAAAATGTGTCGATAATAATAATACAATACGCGGTTTGTGTTCACAACATTGTCAACTTGAATTTATTTAAGAATAAGAAACTATTCGGTTTGTAGGCTCCCAAATGAACCTAATACACGTTTTACGTCCATTTCAATAAAGTTACATTTTCGTGTAACTTAACTTTTACGGTGCGACATGTGGACTTGTAGGGCGCACTGGTAAAATTTCGATCCGTGTCATTTCTTTACCTATACTCTGTGGACATTTAAGGCGTTTTTTTAAAAGGAATGACCTTTGTCAAGATGTTGACCAACGTTGGTCACTGCCTTTCAAAGTGTGTGACGTAAAAAGAGTCCAACATCTGTCTAGTCTTCGACCTTTACAAACGAAATGGGATCAAGCCTGTGAAGTGTATAAACTGCAACATATTGAAGTAGGTACTAAATGCAGAATGGTAAGGTGCTTTTGGTTGACCGTTCTGAGCCTTTAGGTTGACTCATACGAACGTGACCAAAGGCGTGACTGAAACCGGAACTAAACGTGATTGTAACTTTTATATATAGCTTTTATAATAATAATATAATAGGAAACTACACTGGAATTATTTATTTAGCAACCACGGGACGCAGCAAGACGACATGAAGGCGTGCAGTCAAACCGTTTGCTCACAAGAGTGTTATACTTTATACTATATAAATTGGCAACCGTATTCCGATCGCCTTTTCTGCTTATTCTATCTGGCTTTTAAAACTCTATGCAAATCCCCCGTGATGTCTGCTTGACGCTAACCAATCAAAGTTTTTACTGTCCTACTTGAATGTGTTCGGTGCTGTCAAATCAATAAACATTGGTTCCATCAGTCATTTTACACCAAGGTTTGTGTCAGCTAAAAATATAACTTTCTTCAAGCTTTAAAACATGATGACCACAATATTAAGTATACTTTACTTGTCTTTGAATTCATACTGGTGATATATGAACGTACTTTTACCGAAACATTTCACAGTATTTGTTCTGCAATGAAAGCATCGCTTTGGGTAGGGAGACCTCATAGGCCTTAACTGGTTCAGTATGAAACAAAAGTCTCTCCTTTTTATTTTGGTGACTGACACGTCTACGTGTATTTAACAAAGACAATAGGATAAACAAGATGCAAAGAATTTGCTTCGCAGAATATACAGAAACCACTCAATGGAACACCTAGCCGTGTGTTTTAGGTATTTTAATGCCTGCCTCTACGTCATGCCGTAGAGCTACCACAAGCACTTTACCTACAGGTGTTAATGAATAAATGCAGACACGCAGAACGCCTTGGATCGAGGGGCCATTTCAGCTGTGTTTGCACATGGCCTCTCACACAGACTTGACCGACATGCGGCTGGCTTTAGCAGAGTAAGGCCCGGGGCCGTTCCACGTCTTCCAGTGGAGACCCGAGGACCAGCCGATGTGTTGGCCAGCGGGTTGCCAGTGCCCGTTGAGGTCGGCGGAGCCACAGCGGCTGAACCACCACCCTCCAAGCCCCCCGGAGGCGCAGCGGTCCTCCGCGATGTCGCCGAAGATGCAGGGCGAGCAACCGTCGTTGTCGCGGTCTGATGTGCTGAAGCCAAAGCCATTCTGGTCAATGCCTGCGTATGTCCCTCTGAAGGCATCACCTGTAGGGAGACAGAGAAGAAGACCATTCAATTCCCCTTCATTGTGGTGAACTCACAAGCATTTACCATGTCGGAATATCGAGTACACATGTCATATGACATAAGTGCTGTTATTAAATGTGACATAACTATGAAACCAGAGGCTATCGTCAGTACTGTCACCTTGTTAAAGGGCGGTTACCTGCATTGCCTCTGTAGGCTCCGACATTCAGTTTGTAAGCCTCGGTTTCTGTGCCCAGACGGAAGTCACTGTATTCAGCAAAGGCAGTTCCCCCTTCAAAGTCCCACAGGTCAACCCGCAGAGTTGATTTTTGTTGGGTGAGAGCAAACACGTGTCTCAGACCCAGCCAGTGGTCCTCTAGGAAGAAGCAAACCAAAAAAGAATTACATTCACAATGTATTAACCCTACAGTATCGGGGGGTTTAAATTTTAAAACACCCCAGCATTAAAACAATACAAAAAAAATCATGCACAAGCTCAACAGTGTGAGATATCACAATAGATGCTCCGAGCGACACGTCCTTACTCTTTACATCCCCAAAGCCTTCCACGTATTCATTCCACTTCAGGTCAAAGTTCACAGTTGGACCGGAGCGCCGCTGAAAGACCGTCCATCCTCCATCCGCCAGCATCTCACAATATACCTGAAGAAACACACTTTTAATCGAATAATGTTTTCTGGTGTAGAACACAGTTCAAGAATATTAACTGGCCAAAGCGGTCAATGTTTCCCATTTAAACGTTACATGAATGTGTAGTTAAATGACAGCGGATGTAATACCCGGCCATGACTATTGGACGTTCCATACTTTGAAAGGGGATTTAGCTTCTGCCGGCTGAATGACATAACCGCCACTGGTGGCATTTGGGGAGAGAGTTTTGATCTGTGTACAATCTGTTCCTGTGGAACAATCATAACAAAAACACATTCGCAAACATGAACATATTGTTATAGGGGTTATAAGGGTTATGAATTGTTGTCTGTTGTATGTCATTTAAAAAAAGGGCACTTACCTTGGACAACTGTAGTTTTTTCGCGGGCCTATACAAAACCAGCAAACAGCAAAGATTACTTCCAGGTTTATAGGAATTACATGACGATTAAATAATAAGATGTAATGCTTTTTTTTTTGCTTGGCAAAACAAAGGATCGCATGTTGACTACCTCATTGTGCATGCCTATTTAATGCCAATTAGTCTAACCTCATTGTGCACACCTATTTCATGCCAGTTAGTCCAATCAGTCTCGCACTTGCACACGCAATAACCACAGCGATGCGAATGCACTATCATTCCTAAGAGATACACTGCCATTTGAACGAGACCCATCCAGACTTTATGTATTAGCTATCTTCAGTTCGCTTCCCACTCCATCTCCGTTACTTAGTCTTGCAGTTGTACACCACCAAATCTTGTCATGTCTTCTTGGAGTTCAGGAAACTTGCATTTCAAAAATGTTCTAAATGTATCTCTGGCTTCCAGCGTTGAGATTTCACAGGATGTTAGATTTCAATAAACGTTCACCACATGACCATTTAAAGCCTGTTATGTGTTATGCTCACCAATTCTTTCTTTCTAATTTTCCCTGGAATTATATTTAAACAGAATGGCGCAACAACTGATAAACACTTCTTTAGAAATCCCATCAATCATCACACCCCCAAAATATAAAATAAATGCAATATCCCCTAAGATCCTATTGTGTTTGGAGCAGGACCATTGTTGTTTCAGTCTAGGACTGTTTTAGTCTAAGCTCAACTGAGTTTTGTATTGAACTAAATGTTTTTGTTCTAGACTTGGCTAAATCTGGGTCTCTAAAATCGTGTCATAAATTAACTCCTCAAACCAGATGGGCTAAGTAATTATGTATTTACCTGAGTCTGGTCGGTGAAGCAGATGATAAAGACCAACACCAGTCCAAAACAAATGTTCTTGGTCAACATTTTTTCAGATTTTCTGTGAGAAGGAGAGAGAAAAATAAACATTTTGCTCACTTTCATGGGTGTCATTGATATCACAAAAATGTGGTCACTGTAATCCTACCAAAATTACAGTCTTTTAAAATAGACCGAGAACTCATTAATATGTTAGCTGTAGTGTCACCATTACATGTAGTATCACCATTATAGCAATGCCGGCATAAAATGTCACCACGTCCACTGCATTCCCACAAAACAAAGTAAAAATCACAAATGCACCCCTTGGAATTCAGAGCTTAACTAAATAAGGAAAAATGTAAGAAGTTACATAACAGAATTTCCTGTTGCCGCCATCGTTAGACATGTCCTACAGGATGATAAATATTTATTAAAATTACACGGATTTTTACACATAAGTAATCTTTGTGACACTATAAGTAGAAAAAAAGTACCTTCTCCCATGTAGCACCATGATCTATGTTCAACCCACAGTTTAAAGTTCATTCAGGGAGGATTTCCGGTTAGCCTGCTTTTTTCTTGACTCCCCACCTATTGAACTTCCTCACTTTACATTTCCAGTTTGTGTTGCCAGTTGCCCCAGTGTCACAGCTACATAGTCAATGTCCAAAACCACACCTCCACCATATGCGCTGTGCTATTGTTATTGTGGACTCTTCAAGCCCTAGTGCTGTC
This sequence comes from Novumbra hubbsi, assembly GCA_016801125.1. Classification (NCBI taxonomy): domain Eukaryota; kingdom Metazoa; phylum Chordata; class Actinopteri; order Esociformes; family Umbridae; genus Novumbra; species Novumbra hubbsi. The sequence goes on from JACXGK010005979.1 coordinate 6,135, forward strand.
CGAACTAACAACCCCCGCCTCAAAGCAAACACACGTTAAATTCAGAGACAGGACATTACAGGAAATGACTAACAGCCAGTGGTAATGCATCCAACAGGTGGAGGGGAAGGGGAGGATGCAGACCTTTCCACTTACAAACGGATCTCCCATTGCCAACCTACAGTGTCCACCAACCACAGAGGCCCTAGACAACCCCCTGTTTTGCTCTGTGAACGTTAATACATTGATTTGCTCCAGGGGGTTCATACCCTACGACATTTGTGGAGTACAAAGGTGTGTCCCGCGGAGCAGGTGCTAATCCAGGCCCTTGTCATATAATAGCATGCTTCAATAATGCCTGAAGGAACATCCCCCCACACATTCCAGGCCACTCTTCAGAGCCTAGCAGATAACTGACTGCTAGGTCCAACATACCTCAATATGCCATTGAGGCAGGTTAACCCATAAGCTCTTGTGGTTGGAGAAATATGACCATGTGATCCGCCGGTCTTTCCTTTGTCCACTTAAAAGGTTCTCTTGAATGGAGGATGTAATCTTATCTCTTATATGAACTACATGGTCCCATTAACATTCCTCTGCCTTGGCAGCAGGAGGACCCAGGGGTCCAGTACGTCACCTATGGGGAGAGGAGGGGCAGGGCCTTGTGACAATATTCTAGGCTCTCTGAAAAGAAGTTTGGAAGTGAATCTTGGTAAAGGCACCATATATATTTGTCCCTCTCAGGGAAGCTGTGGTATGAGCTGGGGTATAAAAATAAATGTGTACTCAAGCTTTGACAATTGTGAGTGGTAAAAGTTATATCGTGGATTCCCTGTAAAAAGCCTTTCTATATTTAAAGATTGATGGAGTATTCCCCATGAATGGGATATTATAGCCAGAACAATGACCTCACCTCACTTATTGAAACATTTATTCATCAATCTCAAATATGACAATATTCACCACTTTGAGAATAACTAATACTGAGCACTTGCTCTTTGAGGCTAATAATGGACAGTTGCTATTTATAGCATGTACTGGACGTGGCGCCAAATAAGTAACGTTGTACGTCAATCTCCAGTGAGACTTTGAATAGGACCAAACTGCACTCCCAATGGCATGGACTTGATCGTTTTTCATGCTGTTGGTTTTTTACGAGTGTTTACCTGAATAAAATACCTTCATCCTTGTCATAGAAATACCATGAAAATAATTGTTAGTTAGTGTTAGCATTGCCTCTGTAGGCTCCGACATTCAGCTGGCAGGCCTCCCTCTTTATGCCCAGTCACTGTATTCAGCAAATTCCCAAAGGTCCAACCTCATAGTTGATCTCTTGATCTTGGCATTGGTTAGAGCAAACACATTCCTCAGTCCCAGCCAGTGGTCATCTAATAAGCTAATTACATTGAGATGGTCAATATGACCTTTAAAGGAAATGAAAGTCGTTGATAACACAATTCTTAGGTCTATCAGTTATTGGATATTCAAGATGGAACCCATCTTTACTCTTTACATTTCCAAAGTCATGATTGTATTCCTCCCACTTGTTATACAGAACCTGGGGCTTGTTGAAAGACTGTCCAGCCTCTATACAACAGCATCTCACAATACAACCGCATAAAATATAAATGCACTTTGGAATTAACAATGTTGTTATTGTGAAGAATGTAGTACAAGAGTGGAACCCTGAAGACATACAGCAACTGGCCAACCTGGCATAATAACCGTTGCATGGCAAGGCTTTACTGCCCCCGTGTGGTTGTGTAATCACATGGCAGTAGATGCCTTATTTATCAAGTGTGCGTAAGCAAAAATCTGTGTAAATCATCCGTGCATTCATTTCATGTGGTTCATTAACATGAATATTTGATTGAGAATGTTCGTAAATTTACGCCAATTCCTGATCGTGTACCAAGGGAATCGCTTCTCAAATGTAACATTGTTTTTCCATTGTGAATTCATGCATTATTCCTCAACAAGCTACTGTATTTAATTTTTCTTTAGAAGATAGAGTTGCAGACATCGATTTTGGTATTAAAATAAATGTATTTTAGAAAGTCAGAAACACGTTTAAATTGAACATTATTCATTTGGCACACTTGATAAATAAGGCCACTGACCTTTACGATTGGATGTTTCCATTCCTGAAAGGGTGATCGGACTGAAATGGTGAATTGGCTGAATGATATACACTCCACTGGGGGCTTTGAAGGAGTGAGGTTAATTTTCGGTGCAATCTGTCCCTTAAACAAGCACATAAAAACATTTGCAAATTGTAAAAGGCAGTGGAAAAGCATCAACAGCTTTCTTGTCCTTCCAGCGTAAGAACATTATTTTGACATTTATCTTGAACAACTACAGTTCTTTTCTGGATCTGCACAAAACCAACCGATAGTAAAGGCTATTTCCAAGTGGAAATACAGAAATACAAAATGGTCAACTGAGATATAAGAGATATATAATTCCTCAGATTGTGCCCTGGTCATTTAATTCAGGTCATTTACACAATTTGCACTCTAGCTCAGGCTTCAACTATACTCTGATAGTGGATAGTGATAATGCTTGAGCCTTAACTGTCGCTGGCTATTAATCAATTCAATTGGAGTTAGCCATGACTAAACAAGCTGTGAAGCAGGTTCGTTTGGGAGGATGTCTTGCCATAGATGTGGACCTGCCGAAAAGGTAAACAAAGTAAACAACTCTCAAGTAACCAATCATGGGTGTAATACAACCCTCTGGTCTAATTCTCTGGCAACTCTATTTTGTTTACCTCAGTAGAGTCTGGAATGCAAATGACACAAACACCAGTCCAAAACAAGTATTCCAAGTCCAAATCGTGAAAAAGATTTTACAGAAAATTATTTTTTATCACCAATCATCTGAAACATTATCATAAACACTATTTCCACTGCATTCAAAACACTATGCATTTTCCCCCTTTAATTTGAGTTTGACAAAATAAGAAAACCTTTGGTTACAGTAATTCAGTAAATATCTATATATATTGCTGCCATCATTAGACATTTTGCACAATTGCACATTTAGAATGATGTAACTCTTGTAAAGAGAACAAACCTTCTCCTGTGTTGTCCTTTCACCCATTGAACTTCCTTCACTCCACATACAGTCCATCCCACTGTGTTATGTTAATGTGATACCACATGTTTGGGGGCGTGACCTTGGCAAATTCCTCTTCCTGGTTTTTCAGAGTGTTGGTTTTATAAGGGACTCGGATAGGTATTTTGCTTGAGACCCCACCAGACCAAGTGTCTAATCTTTCTTGAACCATCCCAAGTTGCTCTGTAATGATTCTGTAATGATTTTGTAATGATTTTAAACTGTTTTGGTGCTCGTGCTTCAAATACTAGCAAGCTGTAAGAAAATTACAACAGAAAGTCTTAGTCATTAACAACAATGTCCTGCTGTCCTCTGCAGTAGATATACAAAAAATGGTAAAAACGTTTTATTTTAGTTTCATATTTTTTAACTACTCTGACTGAAAAAAAAAGAAAGAGAAAAGAACATTTGTTTTCAAAATGTCCAAAATAGAATAAGGATTGTAAGGATTGTATTTGTTTTGGGGGATTTGGTCTTTCTTATGCCCCCGTCCAACCAAATATAAAATACAAATTCTCCAGGTAATAAAATACGTTTAATAAAATAAATGAAAGTGACAGCTGAAATTCATAAGCATAAATAAATCCAAAGAAAATAAGGCCAACTCAAGGAGATGCCTGTGTGTTGTTTATTATGCCAAGGAGTGAATCCCATAAGCAGCCACATGAACATGGCCTCAGTCTGGTGTGGGAGACTTGACTGAAAGGTCATTTACATCAAATCGACACATTGTCCTAACGTGTGCCTTTGCCTGGAGGTACATTCTGGAACATAGGGCCTCATTCCAGGCCCCGTTATATGGGACCCATCGTGTTATTATAAAGAAGCCTTAGAAACCCCATTAGGACCTTTACAATGTGATTGACATAAAAGCTGTTACCTTGAGTAGTGGTGTGACACCTGGGCCCTTCGCTTGTATTTCCCATCGTTCACATGTATCGTCATGCAGCAGGACGCCCACCTGACCACCGGGTGCTTCCACCTCGCCAAGGTGACGCGTCGCCCCAACACCAAGCTGGCCCGCACACCCTCAAAAACCCATGCGCGCCAAAAACAATGTGCCCTGAGCCCGGCAAGACTTTTGAACCGCTGAAATATTCGGGGGCCGAGGGGGGGTCGCGCGATACCTCTTCAGGGTTTAGCCCAAGCAAATCACGTGCTGAGGCGATTGTTGGCCACAGAAGTGGGGTTGATGAGCGGTGGTGGCCGGACGTGAGAGAAACGTGCTCACCGTTCGAGTCAAGAGGACGTTTTTTACAACACAACATTGCTGAAAGGTTGGCAACCAAGATTACAGGATGCAGAGTCCATTCCGACAGTGACTATGGTCAACAGAATTTTGCCTTAGCCTAGGGTAGCTCTCTCACAATGAGGAGCTCAGAGCACTATTCTAAATACGGTTGGCAATAAGTTCCACCAATTATTGAATAGAGTAGCACATCACTAAATAGAATAGACACGTTTAAATTATTGAATAAAATAGACCAGATCAAATTATTCTGTTCTAGTATAGAAATATCCTTGTCTCATACATTTTGAATAAAATAACACATATCTTAACATCGCCACAGAGGCCCAGATGGAATTGAAGGGTCCCCTTGTTGAGGATTTTACACTTGGGTGCATTTCCAGCACAGAGTCTGGTCATAAAACAAAGCCTGGGTAACATCCAAGGCCTTTTAAAATACAGATGGACCATTGTGCTTGCCAGTCTGTGAAGGAGGAAATACATTTGACAATATATATTGAAGGGGAGGTACTGTGGAGGTATTCCCGGTATTTGGTTTTTGGTCATGCTGGTGGAATTTGGCCATGGACAAATTTAATCATAGTATTAGTGGAAGATAGGTTGAGGGTTTTTTACATTTTCACAATTGGACACAATCACGAATGATCCTATAGCCCGAATAAATGCAAAGCCATTTAATGCAGACTGTCTCAAAATGCATACGATACATATGTCCTATGCAGATATACAGACACATTTACACACAATCCGTTTGAAATGATTTATTCAACTCAATGTAATTTTGCGATCAGAGTGCTTTTTATTTTTTTACAGCAAAGAGCTAATTTCCTTTCAATCATGCAGTGATGTATTCTTCTGTGTGAATATATTTTAATAGAGCATATCATAGCCACATCAACACGAGCAGCATAACAGTATAATATGTGCTTATGTTGCTTATGCCAACAACAACAAACTGCTATGATTAGGTGTTTGACACAGACGTACTCAGTGATTGGATGTGCTTTTTGTTCACGCCTGGCACCATTACCAATAAGCATTAGAATAAATGTTACAGGTGAAAATATCTGGACTAAGTAACAAACGCACACAATATAATTACAAGAGGATGGACAAATAACACACACTGTATCGTATCGTAGTGTAGAGAATGGAGGGCAATTGCAAGATTACATCAAGAATGCATTGATCCATTGGGAGACTGAATGTTGAATTAACTTGAATGGGATTGTGATACAAATACAATCACTCAGTAAATGACTACTTTCTGACTACAAAACTGCTTCATGCTAACACTCTGGGATCATTGCCGAATAGGTCTGTGGTCAAATGTGTGAACACCAAGGCCATGTTACGTTCTTGTTACAACACATCAAACTAAGGTTACTGATCACAAAACACACGTATAAGTATAACCTGAAAATGAAGTGTATCATAAGATGAATATGACCAAGAAAATGAAAGGACATCCTGTTTACAGCAGCTATTTGGACCTCCTCCAAAAATAAACAGGGTCAATATTGATGTTTAGTACACCAATCTGAAAATGGCATTGTCAAGGCTACTCTTAAACATCTCCCGCTTCAAATATAAGTTACATTTCTCCATAACCTGGATTATTTGGAGGAAACATATAGTGCATATGAATTTATCACTTTGTTTCACAGCACAGATTTTTCAGCTCTCACCTCAAATACCGCCCATCCTATTAAGGTTCAATCTTCACATGTTGGTTGGGGTTTATTCATCAACAGAAACAAACATGTCGATGGTTAATCTCCAAGTATATACCGGAGTTACGTAAATCAAGATGAAGTTGGGTGGTTATGAACAGGACCAGTGGTTATGAACAGTTCAAAGTGCGCTATATTTGTTATGCATGCAAATTCAAATTTTCAGACACTGCGCAGTCCAAATGAGATTTCTTACCTTATGAGAAATGTATCTGTTCTCTTTAATAGTGTGCTATTGGTTGGCGCTGTCTTGGTTGCAAGCGGTTAGCCAGGAGACAGGCCAATGAAATCCCGCCAATCTGTGTGGTGGCTAGCCCCAGCACAGTGGCGGCAATGTGGAAGACATTGTCACTGACGAAACTGAACACCTTCAAGAAACATCCGTGTGGATGGATCCCAGCGGACGCCACCCCTTCGCTGCCCACCTCTGGCAGGGGTCGGTTCCGGCACCCCTTGCGTCGCACACAGCAGCTGTCGGGCAGCGACGCCAAGGAGCTGTTGCCATTGGGCGAGAAGGGTGGTGGATAGGCCCAGTTGGAGGTCATCCAGTCCCGCCAGCCCTCGGCCCCGCAGCATTCCAGCGCCCTCTGCAAGCCGTCTAGAGCGTCGGCGCGGCCCTCGTTTTCACCGTAGCCCGCGACCGCCTCCTGCAGCCCGCTCCGGAAACCCCCGGCTATGTCTTCCCGGTAGAACAGGCCCGAGAGCCCGGCGGCCAGCCCCGCCGTCAGCGCCGCCAGCTGGAAGAGGCCATATGCGCGCAGCACCCAGGGCAGATTGGCAGCCACGCCCAGGCAGCCCAGGAAGCCCCAGGTCGTGACGGTGCCCCCGGTGGCCAGGAGGATTAGCGGGGCGTTGGGGTAGCGGTTCCCCGACAGCTGCATGTAGTCGGCTAACGACACCTGCGCCCAGACGCCCAGGGTGAAGATGGCCAGGCCGGCGGCCCAGTACAGGCAGCTGAAGGCCAGCAGGGACACGCGCAGCAGGGGCACGATGCCCGCCGGCCTGCAGCAGGGCCGGGGCGCGCCGTCACGGGGGGCCGGGGGCGCCAGGGAGGCCTCTGAGCACAGGGACGCTGAGAGGCGCTGTTGCTGGGGGCGCTGCGGTGGCTCCTGATGCCGCTGCTCCTGGAAGGGTGGGAGCAGGTGTCCGGGGAGTGCGGACGGCCGCCGCGCTGCGGCGGGGGGGGTTGGGAGGCCCAGGCCCCAGGGAGAGGAGAGCCTCCGCGCCGCTAGCCGCTCGCGTTCCCAGTCCACGACTCGGCCGGGGCTCAGCCGGTCGGGCAGGGAGTCACAGGACAGTGCACAGCTCATGGCACCGAATCCGGGTTGATCTACCTCCCTGTCTGGCTCTCCCTCCTCCTCCCTCTCCGGTTCTCTCCCTTGTTATTCCACAACACACAACCCCCCCGGTCTCCCCGGTCCCCCAATTCACCGTAAATCTTGCTGATGGGGTGGTCGTGCCCTGGTGTTATCGGCGTCCGCAGCCCCCCCCCCGATTATCTGTTCTTGTCAGGCGTTCCTTCCACCTGCCTGGTCACCAACCCTCCATTACAGTCCTATCAGTGCCGCATCCTCTCCCTCCTTGTCGTTCCCTCTCTCTGGTCAGGGAGAGAGGTGTATATGGTTTCTAGAACTCGGTAGGAACCACCCACGCAACTCCTCTCATTATGGAGGAGTCGCGCGTCTTGATTCTAGTACCCTCTTTGGTCCATTTATGGCATCAATGAGCCTGCAATAAAATCGTGCAGTATTTTTTGAACTTTTCTCAATGAATGCCCATGTTTGATGTGTCGTGTGTATGTTGTTTGAATAAGGCAAGCGGTCAACCAGTGTTCTGTGAGTCAATTGCACTGAAGGACATGGCAGAGAACTGTATGCATGGATTATTTGTTTTTGATGCTTAATGCTGTTGACTGTCCTCACCTTTAATGTTGCACAATCTGACGTGGGATTCACTTTCAAATATACTTGGAAGCAATGATGCAAATCCAAATCATTCATGCTGACAATCTTCATGAGGCCAATGGAACACTTTCTGGACAGCAGACCCCATCACAAGAGACTTGTTCAGTGGTCATTAATGGTAGGGACATTTGGAGTAGGGTGTAGCATAATATCAAAAACAAATTTGTTTTTGATATGGATGGGCTTTGTAGGAGATAATTTACTACACAGCTACCATATTGACAACAATCTTGAATTATATGTTCAAAACAGTGGCCTTGTACATTTTATTTGCAGAATGAGCTATGGAAATGCCCACCCTGGTCTACCCTCAGTCCTCATTCTCCCACCGGACAGAGATAAATTATCCCCAGCACTTCAGGAGGGAACATCTAGCAAAGGACACCAGGAGACAGTTATCAAAAGGAGCCAAGAATCCACTGCCATCTATTCAAACCGTAAATGGTTCCTTAGCCTAAGCTACCATTCAAACCGGCAAATGGCCGTATCCAAGTAACACTGCCCTAAAGGACCTCCAAAGGACTAGTTCAGCACAATCGACCGCATACTGGAGAGAAACCATACCAGTGTTTTGCGTGGCAAAAATTTTCAGAAAGCGTAAACAACTATATACATCACCGATCTTGTATACATAAAAAATAGATTGACGTTTTGATTACAATAGCTTGTTTGTAACTTAGGTTTTTGTTCTACATACTCCACTATATAATAGTTCAGTAAAATTAAACAGTACAAAAAAATAGCCCAAATATTCTTCCATTAGCCTGACATGTATTATGACCTTTCTAATTTCCTTGCACTTGGTTTTAGTTTTGTTGTTAATTTTTAAGTTTTGCCATTAATTTACACAATAGCCTGTTATGTGAAACTTTTTTGTGCCCATTGATTGAAAATGTACAACCTGGCCATGTTTGTTAATTCAGATTTACTATTCTATGGAACTGCAGGGAGGTAGAGCACATTGTGAATTTGATTCCAGGGTCATGAAAATTGACAAGATGTATTTGTTGTTGAAACGTGAAATGACCAACGACCTTAAGAAGGTCTCTTGTCAACTTTAATTTCAGTCCCATACAGACGTATTTTCAAGGGCAAATTGTTTACTGTGAGTTATTTGTAAGTGGTTGAATCAAACATAGACAATAATGAATTATATTGTTATATCATAGTACGGGATATTAAAAAGATAAATAGACAAAGTGTTATGTTCTAGACTAGAGCAAGCTGAATAGAATAAGTTGTAGGAATTCTGAAGTCATGCATAATCCTTTGAATGCACTTATAATGTACATACAGTATTTGCCGCTTACTAAGATAACTGAGGATGTTAACTTTTATTTTGAAGACATTTTTGGACGCTGACGCTAAAGTAGTATGTTACGGCCTACTTGGTGGCAAAGGTTTCACATCCTCTTTGTTCGTCAGTGGTAACGTTAGCTAGCAATATTTACTTTCTACCATCTCATGCGGCGCTCACTAGCAAAAGTAGCTAAGATACTAATTGGCACATGGGCCATAATGGGTATGTATACGGTGTTAATGTCATATTCCAGATCGAAAAAATATAGTGTGTTTATTGTTTGCATATCTGTTTAGAGTTGGTATGCTATCAAGCTTACTAGCTGGGTAGCTAACTATCCATTATCAGGCAGTTTTGTATTCTTTATTGCACACCTTACCTATCTATCTTAGTGTATTGCAACTGAAACTGAAACGAGCGTTTCTTATTAGATAAGTTCAGGAGTTCCTGTTTGGTGTCCCGTTTTGTTTCTTGTCAAGTGAACACAACCCCTGCCGCCAAGGAAGTAGCTTTAACGAGATGGCTAGGTACTAGCTTGCTAGTTAACGTTTGAGTGCGAAATCAGCTAGCCAAACCATTTAACATTAACTAGGTTTACTGTTGTAAGCCAACTATTACCTATGCATTTGGTTAAACGTTATCGGTCATTTATGTCTATATGCTGACTGCAAACTATCTTCATTTGTTCTGTCGCCCGTAATGGACTATGAAGCTTTTCCATAAGGTCAATGCATTCCTAAGAAAATCTCGGTCTGCACGCAATCTTTATCAACTACCGTCGTTGCTTATACGTTAGTTGGCTATATATATATATGTGTAGTTAACAAGCAATGGTTGGTTATGTAGTTAGATCTGGTGTTAGGGTTGGTGTTGTCATGTGTTCAGGTGCATGTAGTAGCTTGCTATCTAACTTAGTTTTTTTTTTCTATTATAGATTCCCCCATTCCTCTATCCTCCCTGCGCCTTTTGGTACCACCTCTACGGCTGATGTCTGCATTTATGTGGCAGGTAGCACAACAGAGGGCAATCAAGCATTATGGAAAACTAGAGGAGTTTGTGACGGTGGTAACACAAACTGTCCCAGAACTTATGACTGACAGACAGAGGACCCTCCTTATTTTGGGTCTGAGAGCAAGGGTAAGAAATTGCATTTTTTGTTCCTATGTAGCATCAGTTTAATGGGAGTGGCCTTTTATGTGTTTGTAGGTTTAATGTACTATCTTTAAATGTTATGCAACTTAAATGAGGAAGTAGGTGGACTTTGAGTTGCTTTTGGTTTTCTTGCAGGTAAATCCTGTCAGCCTCCGAACCCTCCTTTATAGAATAAAGTCTTCTCAACATGCACAGGTAGGTGAATTTTGTATCACACTGCATACTGGGTGCTAGGTTATTCTATTGGGTTGTTACATCATTAGGTCAAATTACTGAACCTTTTTTGTGTTTTGAACCTCATTTTACAGTCCAATGAATCTGGCATGGAATCACCTGAAGCTGACTTTGCCAAGCTTACCCAAAGCTTAATTACAGACCCGGTTGAGCGTGAACACTTTGTCCAAGTAAGAAGCTTTTCTTGCCAAGCATGACTCAAACCTACTTAGAAAAGAATGTATCTGGCTTGACAACCTACAGTCATGTGAAAAAGTCAGTGCACCCTTTGAAAGTTGTTTTCATTTGACATATTTGGAGATATGGGTATGTAGTCTTCACTTCAACACTATTGACAAACAAAGTTAATGCAAATTACAGTCAAATATTATACTGCAATAATTTATTATTTAAAAATGATCAGAAAGGTCATTTCCTACTGCAGATCAAACCACTTTATATCTATATTGACCCCTTTGGCAGAAATGGCTATTTTGTAGCCACTTCCAACAGTCTACCAGTCTCTTACAATGACTAGGAGGAATGTTTGCCCATATTTCAGCGGTGTCATTTTCAAGAGTTTTCTTTCATACACTGCATGCTTCAAGTCCCCACACAGCATGTTCATAGGATTGTTAACATGGCTTTCACTAAGCCATTCCATTGCCCTCTGTCTTATTTTTGTGCCATTCAGTTGTTGCTTTGTTAGTGTGTTTTGGATTAATCTATTTTATGTCATGATAAAGATAGGGTGCACTAACCTGTTCTGCATAAGGAAAACATATTTTATTTAATTGAATGAATTATTTCAACGTGTAATTCGTTAAATTGTGTGCCTTTATCAACTACTGCTCAAATATCCATGCTTCCAGATATGTACAAATCAACTTTCCAGGAGGTGTGCATTGCTGTAGGGTGTCAGGCCTGATACATTCTTTATGGAAGGGGTTGCTAGTTCCATAGCATCAATGTGAAAATAGTGCCTAGATTACTTAAATGTAACATGATAATCTGTTACACTGTCAACAAGATTGCATTTCAAGGTGCTCTGTGCTATGATTGATCTTAATTAGTCACTCACTCTCATTAACTTCTCTTATAGCTGCTCTAGTGTGCATCTTTAACTTAGGCGGTTATGAGGATTTGTTAATGGCTAGTGTTATCTTTGTCATGCTTCATGTAGTATTTGAGGCACACGCATGGGCTTTGCTTAGACGTGTTCTGCTTATAGCATACTGAATCTATTTGCCAGGCGCCTTAATTGACTACCTCATTCAACAATCTCTCGTTTGGCACAACAGTGATTCATGTTTTTGGGATTATGATAGTCTGGGTACCAAGACCGTAGAAACACATTTGCCCTCCAGGCTAATGTTTCCTGTCTTGCATTATCTCACTTTGTCCTCATTTTAGGTGGTGTTCCCTGAAGAATTTAGACCAGATTTTGATCAAGTGCTTCAGGAACTTGTCTGTGACTTTCTCACCCGGTTGGAAGAGCTGCTTACACTACCAGACTTCAAACAGGTGTGGTAACCACCTTCGTAGGATCTTCTCTAAATTCAGTTGCTTTTTTGGGTTGTTCAAACATTTTTGTGTGTCTTTTTTTCTTTCCCAGACTGCACTGTTGCTGAGTGCTGGATCCTCTGGCCTGGATGAATGTCTGCAGTCTTTTTCTCACTCAGAAGATCTTCAGTTTCTGCTGCAGAATTACAAACAATGCAGAACATTGTACACCAACAGTAAGTTAATTAAAACCTGAACACAATTATTTCTATTGAACATATCCATTTTTGATCTATTTACTGCATAGAATGATTTAAAAGTTGCCGAAGTATTTGGACATCCTCTCACCCTGTCTCTTTTAAGGGAAGTTGGAAGGCTCAAGTGAAATATTGCTAGCCATAATTTTCAGTGCTCGTTACGGATTTGCTTGTTTTTTTTCCCCGCCTCTGTGCAGTTTCCTCCTCTGACATTCCTCAGGAGTCAGATATTGAATCTGACGCCTTCCCCGATCCTCTAAACCGCACCAATCAGGACACTGGTGTGGGTATGAGGCCTGGTGTACAGAACAGAGACTGCCAAAGGATGGAGTTGGCGTCCCATTTGGTGGAGATGGGGAGCACCAGAGATATTATTGGCTGCGATGAAACCTGCGATGAAGGGAATGAAGATGACATAGATGTTGTGGAGGAGTCGGCACAGAAGAGGTATGTAACGGTCCAGGGGCCTAGTTCACGAAACGTGCGTACGATCAAATTGAAGGTCAGAGTTGGTATTCATCAATGCTGTCTTGGTTGTGTCCTAACCGATCAAACTTACGTTGGGCCGGAGACCGTGTAAACCAACAATCCTAACAGCCTCAGTAACAATTTTCTTTTAATGTTATGTGCTTTTCACAGGGCTGGGTCTGGCGTTTCCCCTTCCAGTGTCTTGCAAGGTGGTGAGACAGGTGACACAAATGTTTCTTGGATTACAAATGCATGTACCATTTGGAAAGTCTCTGGCAATTTAGGGCAATGCAAAGCGGAGTGCTGTGTAACATTTGTCATTTGCTTATGAGTTAAATGCTTTTTATTTTGTCTTACAGACACAGCCGCAGGAGTTTCATTTCAGGTGTTGACTCCAGTTTCTTCAGCTTCAAATGAGTGCCCCCCCTCTACTTCTGGTTCATCACAGGTGGTGGTCCATCAGTGTGCCCAATGTGGGAAGTGCTTTAATTATCAGTCCCAACTTGTTCAACACCAGCAAATACACTGTGGAGATAATCCATACAAGTGCTCCAACTGCGGCAATCGATTCAAATTCTATACCAGCTTGTCGAATCACAAGAGGATGCAATGTATTGGCACTGCATTTAGCTGCCTTAAGTGCTGGAGAGAATTTGGTTCACTGCGGGAGAAATTGAGGCACCAGTGTCCGCACAATGATGTCATGTACATCTGTCCTCAGAGCGGGAAGAGTTTTAAAACGCCACAGCAGCTGCCATTCCAGTGCAATCAATGCGCAATGTCCTTTGCCGACGCGGATCAGCTGAATACGCATGAGAAAATTCACGGAATCCCCCAGACGCTTGATTGTCATACCTGTGGAATAACTTTCAACAACCTGCCCAGCCTTGTGAGTCATGTGGAAGCCCACAAAAGGTCGGATTTGAAGCCATCGTCGCACCTTCCGAGGAAGAAGAAAGGATTGCTGCTTCCAAAAACACACCATTGCCACCAATGTGGGAAATCCTTTGTAACTAATCGTCGCCTTAAGGATCACGTGCGTACTCATTTGAATTACCGCCCCTTCTCATGTTCCTACTGTGGGAAATGTTTTACCCAGAAGGGAAATCTCAATGTGCACATAAGGATCCACACAGGGGAGAGACCCTACATGTGCTCTGTGTGTGGGAAGACCTTTCAATCAGCAGGGAATCTGCAAGTACACCAGCGCTTTCACACCGGGGAGAAGCCTTACCAATGCAAGGAGTGCGACAAACGTTTTACTAAGTCGAGCCATTTAGTCGTCCACATGCGTGGGCATACTGGAGAGCGCCCCTTCACCTGTCATGAATGTGGAAGGAGTTTCATCCGGAAAACTTGCTTAAAGAAACATTTGCTAGTCCATTCGGGGCAAAAGCCATATTCACGTCCTCGTTGTCCGAATAATTCCAAACGCGCTACGCAACCAAACTATCTCATGAAGGACACTACTTCTAATTCCGCCGTGGCCGGACATTCGGCCGCCGTGGTCGGACATTCGGCAGCTCTGGCCGGACATTCCTCTGCTGGACACGTGGCATCAGTGGCTGGACACGTTTCGGGACACGTTTCTGGACACCTGCCTGGACACGTTTCTGGACATGTGGCTGGACATGTTTCTGGACACGTGGCAGGACATGTGGCTGTACCAGCCATCTATCACGACAGCCTTAACATTAAAATGTTAGCACATGTTGGCATGTCCAGAGGCTATACCATGGAGAGACTAGGAGGCGGACCCTCAAATTGTTAGGCGTTGCCATGCATGTGGACATTTGTCTGGTTTTTTATCTTCTCGTTTAATTGGTCGTTGGGGTTAAAATTGGGAGTGATATTTGCTAGCCATCCAATAAATGATGAGGGAAATGTAATTCTAGTTTGGAGAATTTCAACTCCTATTGGTCGGGCTAACACAGGTTTTCTAACATATGCCCTGCAATGAGTTCTTTCAAGGATTTTAATTGTAACAGTTATTTCCCTATTGTCAGGCTGCGATGACATTTTAATTGAATAGGCTTTTCAAACAAATCTTTTGCAATTTCTTGATATAGATAACAGACTGTTGAATATGGGTTTGGGTACTAACTGGTCTTTGTTAATTAGCTTTGAAAGTAACCCCCCCTTTGGCTTAAATTTGTTTCATGTCCCTGAGTCTTTTGAATGGGCTTGAAATTCCTGATTCTTGATGAGTTTGCTTTTGCCAGTTGCTGTTTATGAATTTGTTGCTTTACTGTAAATAGAATTTGCTATACCTTTATGCCAGTTTGATAACGATAAAGTATATTTACAAGGCTACTTTCTTGAAAATGTTTTGACACTTGCATTTTATATACACTGCTCAAACGAATTGAGTGAACATGTAATCATCACTGATTAACACCAAGTCCATTAAACTTCAGTGATATCAATCTGTTCTGTTAGGAAGCATAAGCGATTGTGAATCAATGTCACTGAGAATGTTTCGGTACAAGTGAAAGTGACAACAGGTCCACTGGAGAGACAACAGCAAGACAACCCAAAAAGGAGAATGGTTTGCAGGTTCTGTCCACAGAAGATTGCTCTCCTCATCCTTCCTGACTGATTCTCCTCTAGTTTTGCATTTTGCTGGTGTTTTTGTCACTACTGGTAGCATGAGGAGCATGGAGGAGATAACAGGAGACGGTCCATTACACAAGGAGAGATGTAGAAGGGCATCAATCCACAAGCAGGACCAATATCTGTTTCTTTTTGTAAGGAGGAGCACTGCCAGAGCCCTACAAAATGTCCTCCAGCAGGTTAATGGTGTGTGTGTGTGTTTCTGACCAGACTCTGAGAAACAGACTCCATGAGGGCCCAACATCCTCCAGTGGGACCAGTGCTCACGGTCCAGCTCCATTGGCATTCCCCAGAGAACACCAGAAATGGCAGATCCGCCATTGGCAGAGTTCTTTTTAAAGATGAGAGCAGATGTAAACTGAGCACAAATGAAAGAGTCTGAAGACAGCATGATAAACGCTATGCTTCCTGCAACATCAGCCAGCATGACCGGTTTGGCAGTAGGTCAGTGATGGTTTGAGGTGGTATATCCTTGGTGGTTCAAACATACCTCTACGTGCTAGCCAATGGTACCCTGACTGCCATTGAGAATACATTTTAGAACCTCTGGGATGTGTGTGTCTGACACCACCAAGTAGTGACACAGACTCACTGATGCCCTGATCTTGGTCTGGGAGGAGATCCCACCATTTTCCATCGTCTGGATCATGCCCAGATGTTGTCGGGAGTGCATACAGGCTCATGGGGGCCATAGACACTACTGAGTCACACGAGTTGCTGTGATTAGATTCACACAAGTTGGCACAACCCGTGAAATTGTTTACTTCGATTTTCAAGTTTGAATCCAGCCCTCAATCAGTGTGTGATTTTGGATTCTATTGACATGACATCATTTTGTTCCCAAAGAATTACGCAATGTTCTGGAAAGATTGTGATCTTTCAAATATTTCCTTCATCAAGACCCAATGTGCGATTTAAGTGCTCCCTTAATTTGTTTGAGCGGTGTACATCCTTTCCCAGAATTTTATCAAGTAGCTTACTTTTTTCTGAGTTCTCATATAAATGGACCAGTTTACGAGCAACTTTGTTTCATGTTTTGTGTTTTTTTCTTTCTTTCTTTAACAAATGTTATTCCTTTACACGTGGGTGTATTCTAGACATTTAGAGTTGTTTGCATGTGGAGATGTTTATGTAGTAGGAAAAGTAGTTTGGATAGAGATTGAGTTTGTGAAATGCATGTGCAATTGTAATATAAGTATTTACTCTGAAGGTTATAATGATACTATGGGGTATTTGAAGCTTAAATCTAAGGAATTTAGAAAAGTGTATTTTCTGTTATATTTGGGGAGTTGTGCTATTCTTTGTTACACATAATTAAAGATTTTAATACTTGTGGGTCTATTAATTTTTTTATTTTATTTCTTCAGGATGCAGATCCCTGACCCACAGTCACAGTCTCAGCAGTGTATTTAGATCTGTTCACTTCATTTCACGTGGATTCGTTGTCTTTTTTTTTTTTAGGATGGTTTTTGAAGATGTCACCCTCTACTGTGCTTGTTCTGAAATCGTCTGTTATGCCCCGAATAGTGTACAGTGTTTATATATATATATATATATATATATATATATATATGTGTGTGTATATATATATGAAACTGTTCGTGTTCCGTTATTGCCCACAGCTCAGAAATCACATTAAATATAGCATAGTAGATGGGGATATACTACAAGGAGGGTGTTAAATATAAAGTGAATTTTGCACTACAATGTAAAAAATGGTGGGCTTTCATAAGGTTCAAAAGATACAATCAACATATGGGCCAACCGATTAAAAATTGTGGAATGGTTTTAACCTAAATAATATATTTTATACCAGACTGTATGGTCTGATAATAGTTAATCCCTAACATTATAAATTACAATTTAATGTGTTGTGTTAATAATATAATTGTATAATATATTTCTTATTACATCTCAAAGAGCTAGCACTGCCTTTTTATCACTAGTGTAACCAATACTTTTAGCTACATTTCAGAATTTCAAGATTGTAATTTTAACTGTCTAATGCACATATGCAGTGCATTTTTGAAAGTTTTCAGGCCCCATCACTTTTTCCTATATTTCATTGCTATTCTGAAATGTGTTAAATAAATATACCATTGAGTCTTAGGTATGACGCCATGAGCTTGGTACATCTCTTTGGGGAGTTTCTCACAATATTTTAAATCCTGACCACTCAATAACATTCACTGACTTCCTGAAACCTTCATTTTCTTGGCTGTGTGCTTAGGGTTGTCCTGTTGGAAGGTGAACCATTTCTTGGCATTGCTAGGGGGTAGTTAAGCATTTTCCACTTCCTGATTGTTGATTAATTCTGCAGGGATATCCAAATATTAAGAAATAATTTTTCCCCCTTTTGTATTCTGCATTTGTATTACTTTAACCTTGGTGTATTGCTTTTTAGACTTAATTTACCACCAGATTCCCAGCCTGGCCAATGACCCTTTAACGGTGGAGTTTTATCCAGAAGATCTAACAGCAAACAGCTTGAATGCTTTACATATGGAACCCAATGGCATGGTTATTTTGTTCTTGTAAGACCAATTTTCAGAACTTAATTGTGGTTTCATTTTTGCTCTAATGTACTGCAGTGACAATTACTTCATTTGTGCAACTGTCCAAATACATATGGACTGCTGTGTGTGTATATATTGCGTCATTAATCGATCAAATACAGATATCTGTAGGTTGATGGTACAGTTGATTACTTTTATTCTGAAGTATCGGCTCTGAGGCTGAGGTATTGCTTGGTGGCAAAGGGTTCACATCCTTTTTTCTGGTGGTAACGTTAGCTAGCTAGATTTACAGTCTACTGTCTCATGCGGCGTTCACTAGCGAAAGTAGCTAAGATACTGATTGGCACATGGGCCATAATGGGTATGTGTACTGTATTATTGTATTGACTTACATGTTAGGAAACAATATTGTGGTTTGCTTGCTACTAGTCTATGTTGGGCGTGATAACTAGGTCGCTAGCTAGCGTTGATCAGGGTGGTATTCATTAGTGTACACGGTACCTAAACGTTTTGAAACGGAACGAGTAAACTAGCGTTTCTAATTGGTCAAACTCTCACAGTCCCTCGGTTCATGACAGGTTTTTCTTCTATTTTCCCTGTTTAATGTCAAGGAAGTCTATGGCTAGGTAGCTAATGTGCTGTTTTTAGCTAGCTGCAGTAAACCTCTTGTATCAATCAAACTCCACCATATGTTATGTTATTTAAAAAGCTTTTATACATTTTTATTTAGATTGATATTATTTGATGTTATTTAGTGCACAACATGTGTACATTCTGTGCAAGGTCTCATTGGTTGGGAATGTTATGACATTTCTTTTAACTTATGACAATGTTATGACTTGCTGAGGAGCTTACTATACCGGTAACTTGGCTAAGAAGATAAGCATAGCTAGCTAAATGCCTTTTGCCATATAGCTAACACATTGTACTGTACATTTTACGTTTTAGATTCCCCCATTCCACTATCCTCCCTGCGCCTTTTGGTTCCACCTCTACGGCTGATGTCTGCATTTATGTGGCAGGTATCACAACAGAGGGCCATCAAGCATTATGGAAAACTAGAGGAGTTTGTGACGGTGGTAACACAAACTGTCCCAGAACTTATGACTGACAGACAGAGGACCCTCCTTATTTTGGGTCTGAGAGCAAGGGTAAGAAATGACACCTTTTTCCGTGCAGGACTACGTTAATGGGTGAAGTGCAGAGTATAGTTTTATTGTATGAGATTCCTGCACTTTTTTTGCAGGTAACTTTGGGGCGATTTTCTGCTGAACACCCTGTCAGCCTCCGAGCCCTCCTTTATAGAATAAAGTCTTCTCAACTTGCACAAGTTCAGGTTGGTGAATCAAATGCCATAGTACAATGAGAGTTAATTAAATATATATAGGTAAAAGTGAGATTGAAATTAAATGTTTACCCTACATCTTACCCAACTATAATTTAATTATATTTTTGATTTGTTCTTTTAACTTATCTTAAAATTAATTTTTATATGTATATTTCTTGGTCATTTCTATTTAGCATGTCAGCCTTTTATTTTGAAATTGACACGCAGAGCCCTCCATTCTGATAATACAATCATAAAGTATGTCAGCAGTCAGGTTTTCAAGATGGGGCACTTTTATAGGGTTATCCACAAAGGCCTAGGATTTGCATTGTGTAATAACACTTGTGACAACAATACTTTATATTTTATTTCTTACTTTACATTTATTAGGTACATTTAGTCAGCAGTAACCAAAAATCTGTTGTTTAAATATGTTGACTACAAATCCCAGAATAGTTGTGGTCTATGATCATTGATTCTTCCATGGTAGTGTAGCTATTGAACAACCAGCTTGTGAAGTGGTTAGACAAGTCATAAAGGAGTTAAAATGTCCTACTTGGAGAATGAGTTTTCTAGTTCAAAGATTTGTAAAAGGTTTCGTTGGCAATGTCTAAGAGGTCCTGGGTGTCTGATATTAGCGAGATGCTGGACAGAACTGAAGTCATTGTAGTTGAAGACAGAAAGGACATCAATCTGCGGGCATAGTGTGTATTTAGTTTTTTCAGTATGATAAAAAGAGAACAAATGCATCACTGTACAAATAATTATTGCTTGTAATTTATATAGCTACTGTAAATTGCCACACTTTTTATGGATGTTACAGTTTGATTACTACGAAGTTAAATCCTGGTTAAAATATCTTCCCACTGATTTCCCAAATGTCATTGTTTTTGTTTTTGTATTTATTATATAATTTAGGCAATTAATTTACTATGGTACTCCTTTTTGAGTGTTTTGTCATTGAAATGTATAGAAAGATAACTTTTGTTTGATTGAATGTGCATTTGTTGAAATTTATTATAAATCATAATGATTCAATTGATGCTATTGTACTCCAGTACATGAATGACAAGACATTGGCCCATTCTGTTAGACGTGCAAATCATGTAAACACTAATATTCAATAGAAAATTGTACAAAGGCGATTTTGAACCAATGCTTCTTGCTGGCACATTGAGCAGCCTTTTAAAGACTGAAGACCTCAGTCAAGGACATAGACCTGCTGTTGGCCAGATTAGGGGATTGTCTCTTTAATTATAGAAATGCAGAGGAAAAACATGTACCTTGTCTTGAAAACCTGCCTGTTGCAAACTTATGTGAAAATAGTATGTTTAAAAAAACAAAAACATTTGAATAATAATTTGAAATAAACTTTTGTCATGCCCTAATACTGAAAGACAAAAAATGACCACCGGTTGTGTTTTCAACATTGTTTTACAGTCCAATGATGCAGGAATGGAATCACCAGAGGCTGACTTTGCCAAGCTCACCCAAAGCTTGATTATAGACCCGGTTGAGCGCGAACACTTTGTCCAAGTAATGGTTTATGTTAAGCTTGTCTTTTTAACTGTTTAACCTGCACAGTGTAGCTTGTTAAAAGTTATAAGTCTTTCACTATAATAAATCGTAAGTCAACATTTGTATCCAAGATAGGATCATTGTGCATCTCTCAACCATATTAAGTAGGCTAACTTTTTCTTTCTTGCATGATCTCAATGTCCATCTTCCCAGGTGGTATTCCTTGAGGAATTCCGACCAGATTTTGACAAAGCACTCCAGGAACTCGTCTGTGACTTTCTCACTCGTTTGGAAGAGCTGCTCACACTACCAGACTTTAAGCAGGTGCGAAAACCACTACGTAAGATACAAATGCTGTTTAGTTGTGTTTCATTCGATTTATGTATTTTGTGGTATGTGGGAATTTTTTCCTAGACTGCACTGTTGCTAAGTGCAGGCTCCTCCGGCCTAGATGAATGCATGCAGTCGTTCTCTCACTCTGAAGATCTCCAATTTCTGCTGCAGAATTACAAGCAATGCAGAACATTGTACACCAACAGTAAGTTTATAAAAACGACGCAAATTCGCATTTATGCACCACATTGTGTAAGGTTTATTTGTTTTTAAACATCTCCCTCAATTCCTTTTAAATTACATTTGAATCTGTTTTATTGGATTAGTGGAACAATTAAAATAGCGTCTGATTAAAATTTCAACAATGTAAAAGTGGAATAATCTTTCAGAACATCCCTGCAGATACAATGTTTCTTTTTAACATTTGTTTTTGTGTGCATGCAGTTTCCTCCACCGACATTCCTCAGGAATCCGATATTGAATCTGATGCCTTTCCCGATCAATTAAACCGCACCAATCAGGACAGTGGTGTGGGCATGAGGACCTCACATTTAGTGGCGATGGAGAGCACACGAGATATTATCGGTTGCGACGAAACCTGCGATGAAGGGAATGAAGATGACATAGATGTTGTGGAGGAGTCGGCACAAAAAAGGTATGTCTGAATTCTTCATGTTTGTGCTTTTAAATAGTTAAACCGCTTTAATCCATCTGACTTCATGAAAGCCAAGAGTTGACCCGTTTGTTTTGTGGGTTTCACAGGGCTGGGTCTGGAGTTTCTCCTGTTAGTGTCATGACAGGGGGAGACACAGGTGAGAGACCTCCTTATCTATACGGGGCTGATTCCAACAAAGTCATGTCTGCCGTAGCTTTTATTTAGATGTCACTTCGGTTGACGCTTCCTTGCTTGCATTGAATACATTTAATTTACCCCCTGAAAACCTTCCAGTAACCAGAGACCCTGGTTACTGGACATCATAGATACAATAAAAAATATTGTGTGTTCTCCCTAAGCCATCCCTTTGAGAAAATTGGTGTACCTTTTAAAATACATTACACTGCTGGAATAATAAAATTGATTAGAGAACAATGAATGTAAGCCTTATTAGCGCACACACATTTGTACATCTATCCGCAGTATACTTTCCTGTATCTATTTTTGAATGTTCAAACCTATCTTGAAAATGTACACATTCTGTTTTTCAACTATTTGTGATGTTAAAAGATAAGTGTATATAGAATTCAAATGAAAGGGTCTGTAGTGTACCCTGGTCCTTGACTTGCACAGTCATAGTATGTTAAGAAGCCTTGTTCCAAACGTTGTGGTCTTTTTTTCTACTCCTCAATGACTGTGTGTGTTTTTCTTATATTCAATATCAATTATGATCAGTATTATTATAATCCTGTTATGATCCTTAACAAAAAGACACAGCTTTCACTGTGTTAACAGGATGGAGATTTAGGTAACCAAACAAATTATGAATGGCATATATGAAACCTGGCATCGGACAAGTGAATTTACTCTTCGGAAAGCGTCAGTGTGCCATGGTCAGGGAAACTGCCACATAAGTTCAATGTTTTTATTAATTTTTCCACAGACGCTGTTGCAGGAATGTCATTTCAGGTGTTGACTCCCCTTTCTTCAGCTTCAAATGAGTGCGCCCCCTCTACTTCTGGTTCATCACAGGTTAACTATTTCCATCAGTGTCCCCAATGTGGGAAGTGCTTTAATTATCAGTCCCAACTTGTTCAACACCAGCAAATACACTGTGGAGATAATCCATATAAGTGCTCCAACTGCGGGAATCGATTCAAATTCTATACCAGCTTGTCGAATCACAAGAGGATGCAATGTGTTGGAACGGCCTTCAGCTGCTCTAAGTGCTGGAGAGAATTTGGTTCACTGCGGGAGAAATTGAGGCACCAGTGTCCGCACAATGATGTCATGTACATCTGTCCTCAGAGCGGGAAGAGTTTCAAGTCATCACCACAATATCCATTCCAGTGCCGCCACTGTGCCAGGAGCTTTCCTGAATCAGGTCAAATGGAAACCCATGAAAAAACTCACGATGTTGTCCAGACGCTTGACTGTCACAAATGTGGAGTAACCTTTACCAACCTGCCCAGCCTTGTGAGTCATGTGGAAGCCCACAAAAGATCCGATCTGAAGCCTTCGTCTCACCTTCCGAAGAAGAAAGGATTACAGCTTCCTAAAACGCACCTTTGCCACCAATGTGGGAAGTCCTTTGTAACTAATCGTCGCCTTAAGGATCACATGCGTACTCATTTGAATTACCGCCCCTTCTCATGCTCCTACTGTGGGAAATGTTTTACCCAGAAGGGCAATCTCACTGTACACATACGTCTCCACACGGGGGAGAGACCCTACATGTGCTCTGTGTGTGGGAAGGCTTTTCCATCAGGAGGGGATCTACAGGTACACCAGCGCTTTCACACTGGGGAGAGACCTTACCAATGCAAAGAGTGTGACAAGCGCTTTTTTAAGTCTAGTCATTTAGTCGTCCACATGCGTGGGCATCGAGGAGAGCGCCCCTACACCTGTCACGAATGTGGGAGAGGTTTCATCCGGAGAACTTGCCTAAAGAAACATTTGTTGGTTCATTCAGGAGAGAGGCCGTATTCATGTCTTCGTTGTCCGAATACTTACAAGCGCAGTTCGCACCTGAACTATCACATGAAAAAAAATCATTAAAAGTTGTAGTGTGATCGGTTATGTAATAAAAGTTTGTTCTTTTGGTAGAGCTGTTTTAGTGGCATTAGTGGAAATGCAGGAGGTACACCTAGCAACAAAAGGCCCTCAACTTTGTTGTTTCACAGCTTCACGAGGAAGTTCAGTATTTTACAACCCTGTAAGTTGTCCATGGGAAGGAGAAGCACTCAAGCATTCTTCATATATTAAAAAAACTTCACAGAATGATTTGAGCTACCACTAGCTATGTCAAAGTGATCAATCACATTTTCAACTAGCTGTGGCTAGCATCTGCTGATGTTTATAGCATCTGATGAATTCCAGTTACTTCTTGCCCACTGACTAACTTCAGAGTGAAGAACTACTGAATCAGCCCTTCAGAGTCACTCTGACTAATAGTCAAAAATGAAAACTTGCTTAATGAAAGTGGCTTAATGTACATATTGAGGCTTTTTTTATCTGTTTAACTATATGACATTTTGGTGAAACTGTTTAA
>JACXGK010005980.1:0-14415 GCA_016801125.1 Novumbra hubbsi
GTATGTGTACCAGTCCTTAGGGAAGGCCGTATGTGTACCAGTCCTTAGGGAAGGCCGTATGTGTACCAGTCCTTAGGGAAGGCCGTATGTGTACCAGTCCTTAGGGAAGGCCGTATGTGTACCAGTCCTTAGGGAAGGCCGTATGTGTCCACATTCTTAGAGGTACAGCCAGGCGGAGAAAGCCATGGAACAGGTGTTGGAGCTGGATACAGACTGTGAAGAGGCTGCCAACGATCTCTACATCTGCAAAGTCTTACAGCTGATGGTAAACACACACACAATCCCTGACTCTATGCACACACACACACAATCCCCAATGTCATACACACACAATCCTTGACACCACACACACACACACACACACACACACAATCCCCAATGTCATACACACACAATCCCCAACTTCACACACATTCCACAATAGCCAATTCAACTACAGATCGCAACAGCATCTGACAAAACCATCTGCAAGTACACTTGCCCTTGTTCGATCCATGTTGTCATTGCACGTATGGAAAATGGCTAACAAGCAATTTCCCCCTTCAGTAAGATCAGAGCAGCCCTCTGATGCTGCACTCACGCTAGCTCCTCCCTGCTCCTCTTGAGTGACAGTTGCATGCCTAGACAGTCATTCCAACAATGACTTAAAGTTATTATTGAACATAGACACGTTTAGGATATAGGTTGTTATTCCCCTTGACGCCTTGTGCCGTCAGGCCACCCAATGCTCTCTCTTTTCCTCTATTTTCTGGGGTCTTCTGTCCTTTGTGTAGGAGCTTGGTTTTGAGGAGATGCAGAGTGTGTTTCTGCTGGACAAATTCAGTACTGTACCAGCTGTACTGGCTTCACCTGAGGCTTCTAGAGGTGAGGACGGCGACACACACACTTTGAATCCACAACTTCCTACTACAGTGAAGAAGGGTGCAAACTGGACACTTCTACTATTCAGAGCATCTCCATGCAGCCCTGCTGCCTATGACAGCTGACATTTTTTTTTTTTTTAGGCTATTAGTATGGTTCTCCTTGCAATTTCACTGCTAATCCCTAGAGGGCAGCAGTGTGTCAGTGTTCTAACGCAATACTTTATCCATGACTTATCGTCTTGAAATGCAGAAGTGTTTTTTTTCATGTAATCTAATGTAACATTTCTCTCCTCAGTGTTGATCCAGGACTCCTCATTGGGCCTTCCAGGGTAAGTGAATAAAAGTATGGTCATGGATATTTCCCTATGCAGAAACACATCTTTCGATTTCCTTGTGTATGTGTGCGTGACTGACCTCTTGCTTGCTCCTTTAGGTCCCCCGGTGTGTCTCTCTGGGTGGGGAACGTGAAGGCTGACCTGACGGAGAAGCACCTGTGGGACCTCTTTAAAACCTATGGGGAGATAGACAGCGTGCGGGTTCTCCACGACCGCTCCTGTGCCTTTGTTAACTTTAAGAGAGCAGACATGGCGGCCGAGGCCTTGGAGAAACTCAACGTGAGTGGCTGATGGGAAGCCTTAACGTACCTCCGTGAGACTCTGTGGCAGTTTAGTCTGCCACTCGCCACTGTTCGGTATTTTCTCAAATGTGTTCCACCAGCATCACTTGAAAGGTGGTAAAAAGGTTCCGGCAAACTGCCATTTTGAACATTTCTCTGTAAAACTTTCAGTTAAAGGACCTTCATTTGGACATGTCTTCAAAAGGCTGTTTTAACCATATATATTTTTTTTATTAATCTTTTAAGATATTTTAATTGTTTTGATAACTGGGATGTTAGACTGCGCTTTGGAATGTATGAATTTTGGGGGTCAAAACTCTTCCAAATAAATAAAAAATTCTACCAATCTTTTGAAAGTATTTATATTTTGTAGGTATTGAATTTCTATTTGCGTCTTCCCCTGAAAGGGCTACAATATAGAGAACACCACGTTGTTGGTTCGATACCCAGACCGTCGCACTCAAAAGGTTCTGCCTCTTTCCCCCAAGACCAGTTCTCCAGCACCGCAACAACCCGCTAGCGCTATGGGGTAGGAAACAAAACATTTAAAGCCAGTTACTTACTTTTTTAAAACATCATAAAGTAAACAGCAGTGTTTGTCATTATACATTTTTCTCCCCAAATCCCTTTTCTAGTCCTAGACGTCGTGGCCCAGTGAACGGTGACGAGTGTTACTTCTGGAGGACCAGCGGCTGCCATTTTGGAGACAAGTGTCACTTCAAGCACATTCTTGAACAGAAGGGCAAGGACCGAAAGCCTTGGCAACCATGAGCCCAACTCTGGGTCTTGGTGGAAAAGCCAATGAACTCAATTTCACATTTGCCAACGTCAGGATTCTTGGTGTAATTGAATGATCAAATATTTGACACACTAATCAGTGCTTTATGCATTTGGTCTGTGGTGAAATACAAATAATCATCACCAGTCTCTGTTGACTGCCTTTATGTTTTGCAAGGGAACCCCAACCTCATCACCTTGAAGCCTTACAAACCTTACTTGCCCCATACGTTAGCCTCTGTTAGCCATACAGATAGCATCAGTTAGTCGTACAGCTCACCAACATCCGTGGACCTCGCAGCCCCTTTCCTCTTTCCAAGACAACGCATAAATTGACAAGATTCAAGATTTATTGCTCTGGGTTTCTCTAGTAAATTAGATGTAGGATCAGGCTCCTGGTGCTAACTTTGCTCGGCTATGCTATGCTAGGCTAAGCTACACTAGGCTAACTTAGGCTAGTTTGAGCAACTTGTACTGTCTTAAATTTGTGACATGGGCAGTTATGCATTCTTCTCAACCTTATCCCTAACTTCCTGCGCAATATCGCCTGACCAGAATGGACCAGGCTCTCACACCAAAGGAGCACCAGTAACCACTCAGACCACCACACCAAAGAAGACCCAGCCACTAACCCAGCCTGTAGCAGATTCACCCTGCCGGTTCCATTTCTCTCCAAGAGTGGGGCCTCCCTTCCACTTTGTTTTGCTGCTAAGTAACTTTTAAAACAGAAGAAAACAAACCTAAACCGGGAAGGACTCTGTCCTTTTAAGATGAACAACATTTTGTATATAAAAAGTCTTCTTCTTTTTGGAAAATTATATTCATCTTTTTTATCTTTTCTCTTGGCCCATGCCATGAACTACACTGCAATTGGCTTTAGCTGTGTCTGCCTGTGCAATATCTCTATGCCCTTAGCGGTGGTCTTTTTTTTATTTATATTTTTAAAAGAGAGTGGGGCAGAGAAATGTAACCTTAACCCAATATAACAGATATCCTAACCTCCTTTTTAATAATGAATCTCTTTTTGTTAACTCCACCACTCTACATGTTCAACAACATGCACATTCCAAATGTGTTTGGTGATTTTAAACACCGAAACCTCTGTTTGTCCTCTAAAGGGAACACATCCCTGAATCTTTTGGCAAGGCCGAAGCTTGAGGGTTATTTCCTGCTGTTTATGAAGCTGAATGGTCTACAGTGGCTATCTAACGCTGTAGCCGGCAGTACTGTACAGTACAAGTCAGACAGTACTCTTGTTTACATCTGTCATACTTGACTCACCGTGGCCATTGACGGTAGCATTCCAGGAATAGCTCCTTCACCAGCCATCCCCTGTTCCTACAGTGCCAGGCTCACTGCCCCCCCCCCCCTTTCCTCCTTGTGCCATTTTTACATTAGGAACCTCATGTTGTGTGTTTTGCTCTTAAGACTGCCTCAACAACATTCTGCACACCTGTCAGTATTTAGCTGTTTTGCTAAAATGTGTGCAAGCAACATGCGGTATACACATGCAGCGTTGTCTGTGTTCATTCTTGAAACACAGTGGACCCACATTCTCACAAGTCTCAGACCTGATCTAGTAAGCACTTTTGATGAAAAATGTATGTTTCTATATGCAGGGAATCCCCTAAAGCCTTGAGGCTGTAGCTGCCACTAGAAAAGGAAATTCATCACAATGTCCATTTTATTTGTGCACGCTTCTCTCTGTCTGAAACTGTGTTCAGATGAGTGCCTGCTATTCATTTACGTATTTATATGTAAGTCTGCTACACCTGTTAGCCCATTATTTCTCCCCAGGCAATTGTGTTGTCTCCCTTTTGGTACTGGCTATTGTAGCTTGGTTACTAATGGAGACAAATATAGATGCTTGATATTCATTGTCTTTTGAACTCAGACTCCGATGAAGCCTCCCGGACAAAAAAAAACACATTCAGATGCTGAAAGTATTGTTTTTGATTATACAATTGTATTTTTTTTAGAAACCACTGTAATGTTTTTTGTAATGATTCACAATGCCCTTTCTTAGTTTAATGTCCGACAAGTGCAATGCCGGCAAATGCAAAGTTATAATAATAAAATGTGTTTCTGTAGCCAACTTTTTTTGTATTTGGATCATTTTGGTTTTGGTGAGAATCAGTTTTCAGTCCCTATTTCAGGAAAACATGTTTTTGTCTGTTGTACACCCTAACATGTTTACTTTGAGAAATGTGATCTTCTTTCTAAATCTACCAAAATCAAAGTGGGTTGAAGTATTCTGTGCTGTCAATGAGTCCTTTGTGTGTAAAACATTTATTTGAATCATTTTAAGCCTTGTTTTTTTTATGTTATCTAGTGATATCCTCACGCATGCCTATTTATATATGGGAACATAAATGTTTTGGCGGTTATTTAATGGAAAATATGCAGATCAGAGTGCAGAAAGTCAGTGGCAGTTAGTCAGATTGTGTTCTTGCTCATGTAAGACACAGTAAGGCTGGGACAGCCATGAAACTTGCGCTCTGAGGCGGCCATCAACCATCTTTTCAGCTGAAACGTCTTACCGCTGGTAAGATGGGAAAAGTGATGGTAAAAGTGCACACAACCGCTACATACACCGTGATGACTGATGATATGGGGTTTGTGTGGTTTAGCTTGTCTAACACCAGGGGGCAGGGTAGCTGCTATTAATATACGAAATCCCAACCCAAATTGAAAGGACAGTCAGTGTTTTGTATATACATTGTGTCATTTATTTTCCAGAAATGGCTGGCTCCAGTGACACTTGCACTAGCCTAATTTCAGTTCTAGATGAAAGCTGCTGCTGATCCAATGGGGCGTATGGTAGCCTTATCATCACAATGCAGAGTGCAGAGTGCAATGCAAGTATAGTGTGTGTGTGTGTGTGTGACTGACAAATAAAAGTTCCTAGTGGTTAGTAATTGCAGTGGAGGATGGCTGAAGGCGGATGTATAACTGCTCTGAGCCAGCGAGATGGATGTCCATTACATGGATTCCTGGGACTACTGCCACACCGTTATCGTAACAAAGGATTTATTGGTCTGGGATTTGCCAGTTGTTCTACACGTGTAGTTGGCATGCTGGAATACCCAGCTGGGCATGGAGGGCACATGCCCTGTGTTCAACAAATGGCCCCCATGTTGGGGTCCCCACAAGGATGGCAACACAAGTGTCTGTGTGTGTGTGTGCGTGCATGCATTCTTTTGTTCGCGCCGGCGTGTGTTGCGTTTGTTCCATGCTGTGGCTACGGGTGGAGCGGAGTCGGGCTGTGTAATTACAGAGGTGGAGATTGGCAGACATTTCTGCCACAGCAACTGTGCCCTTAAAGGCTGAGTGTGTTGCTCTCTGTGTCTTTTTATCACTCACCGGCCCCCTTTCTCTGTAGGCCGTTAGGTCAGAGGTATAATGTACACACGTTGCCCTTGCGATTCGAAACTATTTTCCATACATTTGTCACCCCCTCCCCCCCTCTCTAGACTCAGATCTCTGATTACCCTCTCTAATATGGGCCTGGTCTTCCGGTGTTGTTTTACCAGCCTAGACAGAGAAGCATTACAACTCCAGCACCCAGTCACACACACACACACACACACACACTGTTCCGGCCTGCCTGCCTGGCGCACCAATAACTGGATTGACGATTCTGGATTCACACAGGAAACGCGCACACACACTACCTACCTAGATGGCCGGGTTACACCTCCACTCTAGTTGAAACATCTTTAGAATTAGGGCAAGCTGTTGATGGACTTTTTCCACACAATCAATGTAATCTAATCTCAGCCTCTGCTTTTGCACACGGGTACCGTGGTTTTGCATTCTCTGCCTGCATCTATCCTCCATCCCAATGACTTATCACCATTGGCTTTGTTCTCAGACACACAATCCATCCTCCACCACAATTGATCACATTTTGCTTAATGTCACATTCATAAACACACACACACACACACAACGAGCTACTAAAACTGCATCATAAATACTAGATTTCAAAACTGCCAATTTCAGATGATCATTTAACTTTGAACTTAGGTATTTAAAATGGTTCCTCTACAACTTTGAGAAAATCTAATGAAAATGTATGTTAGTTTTGTTTCAATATACACTGCTTAAAAAATAAAGGGAACACGTGATCATCAGTATAACACCAAGTCAATTAAACTTCAGGGATATCCATCTGTCAATTTAGGAAGCATGAGCAAATGTGCATCAATGTCATCTTTTTGGTTTGGTTTGTTACAGGATGAACGGGAGCTGTGGACTGATCAGATGGCTGATGGTAATGTACCCTTCCTTGCCCTGGGACATTGAAATGATCATGTACCCTTCCTGATGATAATGTACTCTTCCTTTCCCCGGGTCATTGAAATGATAATGTACCCTTCCTTTCCCTGGGCCATTGAAATATTGTCATTAGACAGAAGGGAACAGCTGCTACTTCCACCATCTTAGCAGCTTCTAGTTTCATACAGTGACCAACCAGGACCGATCCTGCTAATCCTTGCTGAGGAAAGCCAGCCGTGACACACAAAGCAATTGACAGTAACTGCAGCAAACACATTTGAGAAGCACATTCCCTTCTGTTAGTCAGGTTCATTATTGGTATATATAATGTATTTATTTTTATAGATATATTTATTAAGTGAATGCTTTATGGAACCGGAAAGTGGTGGAAGATGAGGGTTTTTTGGGGTTGCAAGATGAGTTTTGGCAGAAAGAGCATTAGGTGAGATTTCAAACCCATGCCACAGCAGTATATGTGTTAAGTAGCTGTAACTTAGACCATTTTGACACCTTAAGTCACAGTTGATTATAATGTATACATACGCTCTACCTGGTATTAGTTCACATAGCACACATTTTTGCCCGAAGTGACAACAGTCTACACATTCTGGTAAGTTACCCTAGAAATGGTTGAATGGTTGCCATTACACAAGGTTTTTCTCCAGCTACAAGAATAATGAAGATGTGTACTGAGGTTAGATATTTGATATTCAGACAAGTTTCACGGACTAATAAAGAGTAAATTTTTTTAAAGAAGTAGTAACATTTTATGGATTAAATTAAAAACTAAACAAAAACTAAAAAAGCTAAATTGGGAAGATATCTTTGTTGGAATATGGTCTTTAAGCCACTACACTGATGTTTCACAGTAAATATTTTTCAACCATTTTGAATGCCCAGTGAACAGTTTAGAATGCTAGAGCGGCTGAGTTCCATTTCACATCAGTTAGACGTTTCGTGGTTAACTGCAGCTGGTGGTTGTCTCACTGCACCACTTCTCTCAGGTGACGCCATGAGGACATTAATGAACCGTGCGTGTTTTCTCAAAATGGATCTTCTGAGGTTTGCATTTACACTGAATACACAGCGTCCGTGCCCGGAATATTTCAAAGGGCTAATTCTGTCACTACTCCCCAAAGAAGTCTTTAAAATAAATAAATAGCTTCCCAACAACAAGCAAACAAACAACCCAGGCCCCCTGGAGGAGGGAACCCAGAGACCTGTACAGCAAATATAATAAAATGTACTAAAACAGACTACGACTGTTTGAATTATTATTAGATTTCTTGCGTAACACTATTTTTTTCCAATCCAAAACGTTTAAACATTTTCTTTTTCAAGCCCTGAAGAGCACAACGCTACAGAGCATTGAAACTGACCACAGAATGGTTCGATTTACTGTGCATTGCAAGATATTTCATATAGAGGAGAAAATTTGTATTATATGGTACTATGAATACTATTAGAAATATTATTATTCATACTTTATTAAGGAAGAATTTCTATTGTATAAAGACATCCATACAATCATGACTGACTTTGAAAATGTTTCCACGGATGTATTTTCCTGGGAAACCACATCAGTAGACACATCAATCAAACAAAAATTCATTTATAAAGCCCTTTTTACATCAGCAGTTGTCACAGAGTGCTTTTACAAAAACACCCTGCCTGAAACCCCAAGAAGCACACAACAACAGCGTTGAAGCAGAGTGACTAGAAAAAACTCCCTAAGGTTGCTGGATTTGAGGAAGAAACCTAGAGAAGAACCAGGTTCGGAGGAATGACCAGACCTCTTCTGGCTGTGCTGAGTGATGTTAAAGAGTACAGATAATAATTTATAAATTATTCTTGGCTGTGTCCAGATTCTGAAAAATCTAGGTCAGATGCACGACCAGATGGGCAGGACAGTCACAGTCCAGGGTGGGATGATATGTAGGTCAGCAACACGTCTAAGCACAGTAAATGTAGAGGCAATATGAAAGACAACTGCTGGAATTTCAATGCTCCATCAAAACATTGTAATCTGATGTCAAACAGCTATTTACTGTTATTCGTCATGATCAGGAAGTTAAGATGCACTCTTAGGTAGGCCCACCGTTAGTAGAGGTCTATTGATCTCACAAATACATGTGTAGTTCACGTGCTAACTGGGGCTATACCCTACCAGCAATGCTCCCATCTCTGCAAAGAAGGAAGCTGAACCTATTTTAAAATGCTGGTTCGAGGTCTGGCTCTACAAGGAAAAGTATACCCCATGGTTTATGCAGCCACTCTGGAGTACAGTTGAAACTCTACATTTTTGTTCTATTCCTGTTATAGCAACTTCCTTTTAGTAGCATTTCACACACAACACACACACTACATAGCTGTGTTTCTGATGCTTGCATTTACACAACGCTGGCGAACATGATGAGTTGTTGTGTAAAACGTCCTGGATGAAGTGGATGTATCAGGGCAGAGAATGTAAGGGAGGCAACCTATCTGAATAATTTGAAATTATATACTAATGATTTGGTAGATTAGGTTTATTCAGTTGATCATTAAAATGGTAACATTAACTAATAAAGACTAAAAAAACAATCTGTCTATCATGTTTAACATTTTGTAAAAGACCATCATCTTCATCATCAGACAATTTGTACAAGACCATCATCTTTTTATGTCAGAAATGTTCAACTGTCTTTAAGATGGATGTTCAGTTCCATGTGGTACTATGCTGTGAACACAGAACAAAGATAAAAATGTGTATGAAATACTCAAATACTCTTTAGTAATCTCCCATAATACACAAATTGCACTTTTATCAATACAATTGCTTGTGAAAAGTAAGTGAGCTTTTCAATGTTTGAACAACTGGGTTTTTGCTCCCACTGATTGTATCTGAGAAAGTGGTTAATCAGAGGGGAGGCTCTTTGTTACATGTTTCTACATTTCAACTTTATTGGTACAAGTGGTTTCTAGGATTACATACAACAGTGAAATTACAGTATATATACAGCATCAGAAAACAGATCATTATTTCTCAGCAGCCCCATTTAAAACACACGAATGCCCCAAATTATAGTTGAATCATGATGCAGCATTTCTGTGTCAGCATTTCTGAGTAAGCAGGAAGATTATTCAAAAACTGAACATGCCTTAAGATAAGGAGAGAGAAAGACAGAGGGAGAGAGAGGGAGGGAAAGTGAAAGAGAGGGAGAACGAGAGAGAGGTGGAGAAATGTGGGAGGGAAAACAGTGATGAAGGGAGGTGGGAATGAATGAACATATGAGAAGAAAGAGGGGGATTGACCAGGGACCTCATCTAGTAGGTACAGCCGTTCACCCAGTCACTCTCTCCCCT
Source organism: Novumbra hubbsi (assembly GCA_016801125.1). Classification (NCBI taxonomy): domain Eukaryota; kingdom Metazoa; phylum Chordata; class Actinopteri; order Esociformes; family Umbridae; genus Novumbra; species Novumbra hubbsi. The sequence continues at coordinate 9,883 of JACXGK010005980.1, forward strand.
CCCAGGCCGCGACATCTAGGACATCTGGGACATCTAGGACTGCACAGTCTGTAGCTTTCTAACAGGTGAGTCCACTCAACTCTCATTTCATGCTGTAGTCACTGGTTTTTGCATTTTTCTCTTATTGCTGTGCTTTTGGTTTGGATTTATTATTCAAACACAAATTGTTTGTCAAATGATTTGATCATTTATGCTTAGCTTAGGTATTTGTTCTCGACATGAATGAACTGGTCAAAGATATTAAATATGAACTGATAAACATCAAGACAGCATTTGACTCAAGTTGGTCCTTCGTCCAGGTTTTTGCCCATAATTCCCAATGAATGTACACCTGTTAGATGCAAATAAACAATTGGAATCTAGGCTAAATCTGGATCTGGTGATGCTCCACGGGTTTAATTAAAATATGAAATATTATGACAGTTTGTCATACATCATCAACTCTGGTTGTAATAACTATTTTGGAGAAGTTACATTAAATGAAATAATAAGTATGCTTTTGATGTCTCGAAAGAGTGTGGAGAGTTAATTAGTAAATCACTAAATATGTTGTATAATACTAGATTTTACAGTTACAATGTCTGTCTGGTAGTTATTATGTCTACATATATGGGGTTAGATTTTGAAAACTAAAATATTTAACAAGACTAAATGTAGATTTAAGTTTGTTTGAAATTCAGTTCTGGGATTGAATTTGCCTGAATCTGGATGTCTGGTGAAATAGTTGGAACGTAAATGAGATTAACATTCTTCCCATAAAAGACTGGTTTCAGTCAGGAATCTCTAAACTGTCTGTAAACTTATGATTTTGCTTATTTTTGCTGACCACCCTATATGGGTGAGAGAAAAAAAACTTCAGGCCCAGTTTGGTTACCTGTGGCCTACCTGCCCTACAACTCTAAATAGGACTGCATAGCCAGTCTCTGTCCAAAGGATGTCAGTATTGGCCAGTTTGAGGATAGCCATTTCTCTTTTCTCTCTTACAATCCCACAATGCTGGCTATATGCTCAATAAAGCAAATAGACAATATAAAAAAACTACGTAATTCAAGTTTATAATTATTAACACAACTCTCTGTCGTCACAGACATGATGCGTCGCATTTTCCTTATCTGCTTGAGTTCTCTGCTGTTCCTCCTGATCTGCTCCTCCGTTCATTCGGAACCCCACCGACGGTCGTCGTTACCCTCACGCAGCAGGACCGCGCGTGCTCCGGCTCATCCTGCCAAGGTGCGCTTGGCGGGAAACTTCGCCCGGGGACCGAACGAGGGTCGTGTGGAGGTTCTGCACAACAACACGTGGGGTACGGTGTGTGATGACGAAGTCGACATCAAACTGGCTAACGTCGTCTGCCGCGAACTTGGCTTCCAGAATGGAATCACGTGGGCGCACAGTGCCAAATATGGAGAGGGTGTTGGTGAGTGATGAGTTGATTCGCTTAGGCAACGAAAAAAGCCATTGACTATATTTAATTGAATAACATTGTAATACATGCCCAACATTCTACAAACACCTGTTGGTTTGTATTCCAGATGTTACATTTACTGATACTGTCCCAGTTGAAAAGAATTAATGCTTTCGTACTAAAATCTCTTTTTCCTAACACATTTAACTTGACTTTTACCCGCAGACCTGATTTACTATTCCTGTAGTTAATAGATATTTCACAACTGGCGTAGCTTATTGGAGGATAGGTATGAAATGATTGTGTTAGACAGCCTAGTATAGCTACCGATCTATCGGTTCCCTCGTCCTTCCCTTTAATTTGAATTTAAAGGGGCACTAAAGAATGTCTATAAACCAAGGCAAGTGTAGCACATCGCAGGCAGAGCAAGGCTGTCATTACTGTAAAACAAATGCGTCTCTCAGGCCGTATATCGCGATGCATTCCTCGCAGCGACTGTAATGAGCATCGAGCAAGGCCCATACCTTATCCTTGTACCTTACGAATGTGGCATCCGTTCGACATAGTCAGTGCAGCCTTTTTTGTGGCTGATGTTAATTGGTAGTGATCAGGCATACTGTTCTATGATCCACAACTCTTATGGCCTTTAGTGGTTTTTCAGGACATTTCCATCTTACAGTAGTGGTGTGTTATTCCTGTGGTCTATGGGTATTCAACACATCATTTAATTGAAGAAATTAATCATTCATTCCATCCATTTATTCATTCATCCCTCCACCCATTAATTCACCCACCCACTGAGTCATCCATCCAACCATGACATGTTCATGTCTTTATCTGTTAATAACCCTTGCGGCGTTCAGCAAGACCCAACATTTGGTAAAATAAGTTATCTATTCATGGAATGTCGGCGACGTCCAAGGACATACAGTGAGTGAGCATTGCCCTTTTCTACCCAGGCCCCATCTGGATGGACAACGTGCGTTGCGTGGGCACAGAGAAGGCCGTGAAGGACTGCAAGCATAACGGCTGGGGGATCAATGACTGTAAGCACTCCGAGGATCTTGGAGTGGTGTGCAGTCCCGAACAACGGCTGGACCAGGTCCCTGGATCCCGTAATGTCCAGTCGCTGGCCCTCCGGCCAGATGTCAGCCCCTCGCCACAGTGGCAGAGCATCCTGGCCAGTCGCAGTGATTTCCGACAGGCCCACCAGGGGAATGGACACCCTCCGGAGAGGCCCAGACTGGGCCAGCACCTTTATAACCCGGTAGGTAGCACTTCGCCTTCCTGACCCTGCTACCTCTAGACCAGGGGTATGCAAACTATGGGCCGGGGGCCAAATGCGGCCCGCGAGGCAGTTCCATCCGGCCTGCGGACGGTAATAAAAGGGTTTTGAGGGGAATTAAAAAACAACTCACCAGCTCATTCCTATACTATTTACACATTATAAAGGATCTACTGTACATATGTACTGTATGTTTTAACTTTTGCCCTTTTGGCCTGCAAATCGTTTATGATTAGTAAATTACAAAACAAATGTGGCCCTCCATTTAATTTCAAAAATCCTGATGTGACCCCCGAGCCAAAAGGTTTGCCCAAACCTGCTCTAGACTGACGACTGGAGCAGCTGTAGAACCACCAGCTCTAATACTTCCTAATCTCTTGTATTTACAGATTAACTGTGATAATCTCAGATGTATTTGAATTACTGCAACAGCAGTTCACATTGAAGCTCTTTTCTTACGTCACACCCGCTACATTCAGATTCACTTTTGGTCAACCATCTTACAAAAGCTGTAAAATGTTCACAGTCATTTCCTGTACTATTGGGTGCTTGTTTTCTCAATTAAACAGAAGTTGAGTTAACTGTAGAATCTTAGAATGAAAAGGTCAGAGGAATTATTTTGCCTGATGAGACATTGTTCACCGAGATTGAGGATCCACTTTTTTGTTTGACAATGAAGGCCAGAGTGGAATCTTTTGACCAATAGGAATCCTCAGCAGTTGTCTAAAAATCAGTGCAGGAACTGACAAATAGCACATTAGATCATGTTCATTCGAATGTATGTGTTAATTGGGCCCAGATTTATTTAGCATAAAAGAGGAACCGGAACGCGGTTTGCCTAAAATTAGAAGTACTGGAACGCCGTTCCGGACCAAGTCAAGCGCTGGAAATTCAGCATTTTATATATGCACTCAATAGTATTTCTGAATAAATGCAGTGAAACATTATCAAACTATTACTACTGCAGATAGCCTTAACTACATAAAATACCAAAGCCCAATGAAGTGAAACAACCAATCTCATAAACGCTTAGGTTATTTATATTTGAATGTGTCCTTGATTACATGATTTTACAATAAAGTTTTAAGAACTCCCCCCGGTCTCAGTATTCCAGCAAGGTGCGAATCCAGGAAGTACGTCTGCGGCCCATCCTGATGCACACGAAGAAGCGAGCCCTGATCACAGAGGGCGTTGTAGAGGTGAAGCATGCTGGGAGATGGAGGCAGGTGTGCGATTTGGGCTGGAACCTCAACAGCAGCAAAGTGGTGTGTGGAATGCTGGGTTTTCCTGATGCAGAACCACACAACGGTAGAACTTACAAGTAAGTAACTATTTGAAATGACCTTGGTCCTGGTTTCACGTATGTGACAGTGAAAAGACATATCTTTGCCAAGTGAATGCAAATATGAATTGAAGAAAAGGATACACAAGTCATTTTTTTATTACTTATTTAATGTAATTCACCATCTTTTAAAAACCACCCCATTTAAATAGCTGAGCTCCTCCACAAAACCTTTTTCTTAAAATGTGATGACACCCGGTCTTACATAAATCCCTACCAATCACAATCAAAATGGGGTTCAGGAATGCAGCCGGGGGGCGGGGATGTGCTCTGCTCTGCCTGTTTCAATAGGTTAGGTTGGGTTGTCACTCTCATTATGTCTACAACACATATGATTTATTTGCTAGCTGGTTTAAACCAATTGGCCACCAAGTCTTCCCCTCTTTTCCTCTCACTCTCTTTGCCTCTCCTTTCTTTCTTTCAATTCCAGTCCCTACTTTTTCCTCTGTGACCTCTCTCTCCACCTCGATCTTGCCCTTTCTTTCCTCTGTGACCTCAGCC
>JACXGK010005980.1:14515-30683 GCA_016801125.1 Novumbra hubbsi
GGGGGGGGGGGGGGTCGACAAGGCTTTTTGTGGAGTGACTTGTGGTGTCGGCCATTCATCTCTCACTTTACCATGTGGTTCACACTGCTGATGTTCTGCTGATGTTCTGCCACCTCAGACATACTGTGTACGAGTTTGTGGGTGGGTGGGTGGGTGGGTGGGCATGAGAGAGAGAATTCAGCAGTAGTCGTTAGAATGTGTAAATGTATGTGTCCTGGGCTTGCAGTCTTCTGTGTGTTCTCCATTCCTCACTCAACTGCACTTCCTCTGAACCTGTGGAAAACATTGCTCTCAGGATAGCCTGGAGTAAATCTGTCCCATTATGAACTAAAGCCTTCTGTCCTGACCAACTTGGCTGCCCAATTGTAATTGACTCAGGGTTGAGACATCAGTTAACCTTTTGGACTTCAAGTACCGCAAATAGCCATGTGTGTGTGCCTGTGCTTGCATGTTTGTGTGCGTGTGTGAGCTGACTACCATATTTGTTCCACACTCCAGGTGTTAGATTCCTGTAGCTGTCTACAGAGAGAGCTACTGTTTTTGCCAGTTAATTTCCTCACTAGAGTTTTCCTGTTGTTCCACATTAATGTCAAATGAGTTGAAACTGGATTGACTCAGTTTTACAGTCACTGTTTTGTTCCCTATTTAAATTGCGTAACTATTCTGGACCTTTATATAGGAAGTGGGGATGGACACAGCTTATAATAAGACAATAACTACACTACCTTTTAGAATGAAGGGAAAATATAGTATTCAAGAGCATTAGCTTGTTCTTTTTTGCAGACTAGGTCATGACAGGCCATTGTTTGTATTTGTTTTTCTTTCATTAGGTTTAATTCTCATTTTGGTCAATTAAAAGCCATTTGGTATGGCAGCTGTGATTTTCTTTGTGTCCGAAACACAGTGGTAATAGGAAGCTCCTGGTTTACTGAGTCCTTTAGCAAACACGCCGAGCACTTAGTTACTCTACAGTTATTTCAAGTTTGTATAGTACTTTCAAAATGTTACATTATTTCTGTCTGCTTTCTTTAGTTAAGTTGAAATTTGGGTTTGATTGTTGCTTTTTCCAGTAGTGTCTTTTTGTTAAAATGACGCATTGGGATAATTCATGTAAAATAAGTTACTCATATGAAGGTTAATATAGTGATAAGTATAACTCAGCAGTGTCTATGATAAACTAGTATGACCAGACATATAAATCAGATATAGTCTGGTACATTCATAGAAGGCCCAGACCAGAGTTGTCCCCTCCTATCCTTGTCTCTGGTCTGGATGAGACTCTGAAGATGTTGTAATTACATGTTGGGCAAGACTGAGGCTGTCCACTCAGGCTCTCCTGGGTTTTCTGCTGTCCGTGGGCAAAAAAACCCCCCTTTAAATTACAGCCTGAGCTCTGCTTCCCCCACGGTACCAGGAACGTCTGTCTCTCTCTGTCACCGTGGATATTGGAGGACCTACAACCACCATTTTGTTTAATTACACTTCAGCCCGGCTTTCCTAACGATGTGAGCTGTCATTTTCTCTGGGGTGATATCTCATGTGACCGATTCAGTCTGGTTGGGTGTCTCAGATCCAGGCAAAATGTGGTCTTAAGTGAGCATGTCTCTAATTTAGATGGCCATCTTTTCATTTATGTGGGCCTTAGTAGGCTGCCGGTGTGTATTTGATGTGCTCGGGGAGAAGTGTTGAACCATGGTTCTCAGCCCAATACACGTTGTGTTACTTCTGTAAGACACATGTCTAAGGGTTAGGGTTAGATGGAACTTTATCTGAGTAACTCAGAACTGTTGTTGAATCGGTGGTTTCCAATAACCACGGTTCTGACAAAGACCTTTGTGGATTAAAGAGGTTGGTATTACTGCCTGGGCTTGAAGAGCATTTACTACTCCTCTTTCTTTGGCATGGTCAGGAAAAGGAAGCAGGTACAGAGCTTTCTAATACAGGAGGCAAGTGACAGATGAAATGAGACAAAAAAAGAGTGGGGGGGTAGAGAGAAAGTGGCTAGGCAGTAAGGAAGTAAGGATGGCAAAGGACTGTTATGGAGCTGAAAACCCAAAGACCAGAGTGATTGTTACAGTTTTGCAAAAGAGGTGGGTCTCCCTTCACCAGCCTCTCTGTCATCTCTATTTCTCTCCCTCTTTCACTATCCTTCTTTCCTTGCATTCTCTCTTGCCTGTTCTCCTTTACATTCTCTCCATATCACTTCATCTCGGATTGTCTTTATTTATTTTTCTCTCGCTTTGGGTGGATTAACAAAGGCCCCAAACACACAGACTCTACAGGAAGACAACACATTTAAGCACAGAGTTAGTGAGTCTGAGCTGGAGACTATCTAGGGAACAATTTTCTCAACCCAATCTGTTCATAATGGTGTGTTCATGCAAGCACCCATGATATATTTACTAACTAGCTGGCTAACGTGTGCAATTGTTAATGACAAATACATACAATTAGAATACAGTGGTGTTAAAAATACATTGATTTAGTACTGTGAGGTTGGAGGTTATGCTCAATTTGTTTTATTGTCAGTGTGTCATTCTGGAGGGATAAAGCAGTAAGGCTTGATTGGCGTGTAGTGAGGTCACGATTCACACACTCTCACAGTCACTCTCCCGCTGGGATGTGTGTGTGAGTGGGTTTGTGACTGTCTATTCTATTCAGGGTTACCAGGGTCTTAAAACAGAGACACATGGCAGACACATTCAAGTGTAATTTAAGAAAATGTGTTAAATTCAGTGGGCAGTATGCCTGTCTGACTCAATAAGCCACAAGCCCTTTAGCATGAATGCTGCCCTATATATCCTACAGAACATTTCTCACACTTTAATTTAATGTATCTATTAATACATTTAAGTGACAGTTCAATTTTTGAGGCTATACCTAGGTCTAGTTTATCCAAGTAACCAAGTATTTCCTGTCTCTGTTTGTCACATGTATTTCAACGGTTTCAGAGTGGAAATATGATTGGCTGGCAGTTTGTATGGGTAGCGTTATATAAAACCCATATGTTACTTAATTATAATGTAAGCCAGCATATTTAATAAACTTTTTCATTCTCTTTTGGCTCAAATACAGCTTTGTTAGTTTTTAAATAAGTCATATTTAACTGTAGTTCGCCAGCTATCCAGAGAACTTTTCCACAGCATGACTTCGCTGGCATGAAGCATCCATCCTGTGATAATGTCTCCCTTGATTTCAACGTTCCCTTTTTTGTAGAGACTGTGACTTGCAAATAGAAATATCCTGAATGTTGTCACATGAATATCCTTTGAGGAATTATTTTCAATGAGCGCAGCTGACTCAGTTTTGTGTATAATGTGTATGAATGTGTGTGTGTGTAGTCTACCTCAGCTCCTGTTTGGCACGTCTCTTTGGGCGAGAATAGTGGGGTGGCTGCATCGGAGCTGACCAATCATGTGTATGTGGGAGGGATCAGAATGGGATGCCTTCTGGGCACGTCTGTGATGGAGTGCCAGGAACGGCTCTGGACAAAATGGCTGTTACATCAGTCAATGTTATTCCAGCTCTTGTAGTTACGTACCTGACCAGTTCTTACTGGAGTGTGCTTACGCTGAGTGTTTGTTTGTCTGTGTGTTTTAGCTGAACCATTTCCCAGCCGTGTTGTTACATAGTCTGTGTGTGGTTGGTTAAGCTAAAGAGCAGTTTTGTCATGCACTGTGTTCTCCTTGAATCCCATCTAACAGCTATTTACGAATGTTCTTGTAAAGTGCCAAGTAAAAGTGATTCGAGGGTTCTTATTTTTGGGAAGAAACCACAATGGGGTCATATTTATTATGGCACAACGTTGCAATTATTTTTTGGGGGGAATTAAATATTGAGGATTCTCGGTAGGTCCTCCGATTTTCAGTCAGTGTTTTAGTTGGTTTCCTGAAAACATATATGGTACAATGGTACAAACCGATACCCCCATCAAACGGCAAACATTGGACATTCCATGGCGGTCCAGTGAACCAAGACACACCAAGTTCCCAGAATGTCCTACCGTCTCATATTTGTTTGCGGGGGACGTTATCGTCCTGTAATTTTCCTGTCAATCCTGGCACAGCTGATGTAACATAACTTAAAGTACTTTGTGGTGCATTTCTCCAGCCTACTCTCTGAATACTCATTTTAAACCGGCCAAGAACTCGACATTCCTGATGCAAAAATGTCTCTGATGCAAATAACTATGCCACTCTTCATCACCACAACCCCTACTACACACACACACACCCATGCAAGCACACAGAAATATTGTCTTTAACCGAACACACTTTAATGGAAGATTGTCATTTAACTGTCAGCCATTCTGTAGGCTGACTTTATATATATGTATGTAGTTTATCTAGAATATTGACAGTATGACATCCATAAGCCCTGTATGTCATGTAAAGATGCTAAATTAATACCTGCCAGTGTTGATCTTTAATACATGCCTGTGTGATATGGAGCATGTTAACCAAATATAATGTCAATGAGTGTGGGAATGAAGGAATGGTTGTTCCGCTATGTCTGTATTCACCTATTGTGTGAATCACTGGGTAGCAACAAAGCACACTGGCATAATTGTGTTCTATCGGACCTGCGTCTGCGAGAGAAATATACCCGCATCTTACAGGACTAAAAGCTATGTCAAAAAAACTAAACCTCTACTGTAAACAAAAGAGATACTAATGTCTTTTCCTTACTTTTCCTGTTTCTTCACAGTAAAATCTGGGACACCAAGATTTCTGATCCATCCACCAAGTAAGACCTTGACGTTGGCACATGTGAACATGTATTATTTCTCTTTCACATTGTGACCATGACCAGGATCACAAGAATCCACCCAATACCCATTCAGAATTCTGTGTTGAGAGGAGGAGTCTTCTGAGTATGTTTTCTGTTTTAAAATATACATTTTGTCCTTGTTGGTTTTGCGGAACCTGGAAGCCTGGGATGTTTTGGTCTAAACTTGGTTAGGGTTAGGGTTAGTGGCATGTAAACAGTGCATCCTGTTTACTTGAGCAGACTCACTGTCCCATAGTGTTATGTGTATGTGAGTACATCTTCATCTAATGGTTGAACAAATCTCTGGACTTGGAAAGAAGAGATATATGCGTAATTGATAATGATTTTATTCCCCCTTTTTCCTAGGCTGAGCTTCATGGCCCGTAAGAAGGGTTTCTGGGTGGAGAAGGTGCACTGCCTGGGCTCAGAGACCAGCCTATCAGAGTGCCATGGCCAGCTCTCCATCCCACATAGTCCGTCCCCCTGTAAGAGTGGGAGACACGCGGTGGCCAGGTGTGTACCAGGACCGCAGTTTGCCCGTCTCACATCTGGAAGACACCAGGCATCCCACCCCATGGTGGTAAGAGATACGTACACACAGCCGACACGCAGCCGACACACAGCCGACATGCAGCCGACACGCAGCCGACACGCAGCCGACACACAGCCGACACGCAGTCGACAGGCAGCCGACACGCAGCCGACACGCAGCTGACACACTGCCGCCACGCAGCCGACACGCAGCCGACACACACAAACTATGCATACAAAATGTGCCTCCTTATAATAGGAGCTAGCACCTTTTCCCTTTTTCCTGTGTTTTTCACACCTATGATAAAAACAGCCATAGACATACAGCCTACATAATGTCGTTCCCTGTCCCCCCCCCCACACACTAGCCAGTGCGCCTGAAGGCGGGCCCCCGGCTGGGTGAGGGTCGTGTGGAGGTGCTGAAGGAGGGAAAGTGGGGAACTGTGGTTGACCACCTGTGGGACCGTGTCTCAGCCAGCGTGGTGTGCAGGGAGCTAGGCTTCGGGACTGCCAAGGAAGCCCTCACTGGAGCCTACATGGGACAAGGTACGACCGTACTATCAACCTTTAATAGTCTTTCTCTTCATGCCTGGTTCTGTCAGTCTGTTTCTTTATAGCCTGTCCATTCCTGTCTATGGATGACTGGTTAAATTGTGTCCATGTTTTTTTGGTCCTGTATTGCAATATTCTTCAGCCATGATTTGAGGACCTTTGTGGGGACGATTGAAGCTCTTTTTCTTTCACTATTTAATAGTTCCTCCTGTAATATACATATATATTCATTTATACATGAAAGTGCCTGTTTATTTATATATATATATATATATATATATATACACATACAGGCACTTTATGCTCCTACTATAGCCTGTTCTCACCACATTCATCCTAAGCTAGCCACAGCCACATCAAAGTGGCCCTGTCCCAGATCTAATGGCTGCTCTGTTGCCAGTCTTTTGCACCCAGCAGACTGTGCCAAAGCTATTGTAAATGTCAATTTTCTGCAAATAGAAGTTCACATTTCCCCATCTTGCATTCACCACCTTGCAGCCACATTAACACTGAGTCTGTCTGTGGATGTGTTTCTGACTTTACTATATATCAGGGACCTAAATGTCTCTGAACACTTTTACAAATCAAGATATTTTTGGTGTTAGGTTTGGGACAAACGTTTAGGTTAGGGTTATGTGTTAAGTGTTACCAGTTCGGTTTAGGGTTTGGCATTACGACTAGGTCACGTTTAGGCATATGTTTTATTGAGGTTAAGGTTTAAGGTAATAAAGTAAAGGTTAGGTTAGGTTAAGTTTAGGATTACGGTTAGAATATTTTTTGATAAATAATTGGAGGCATGATAAATGTAAGCACATGCCAATAAAGCAAACAGATACAAATCTATACATATTTAAGGAGCCGGAAACTGGGTAACTCTGGAGATGCACTTATTGGGAATAGCCCAAATAGTTGGTTTGTGGTTAGGAGGGAAACCCTATTATTTTCCACTCTCTGAAATTAAGCGTGGTTTAGTGTTTTTCTTTCCGCGGGATGTCTTGACGGCCGGCTGTTTAATCCTATTTGAGGTCCATTCAATCATCAAACAGGCCATTTTGCTTGGCCAAGCTTAGGCTGTAAAAGTCCCATAGGTCTGCTTCTGTGGGTGCACCATAGAGTGGACGGGATGGAAAGTCAGGTCGACTGTGCTGATCCCAGCGGGGGTTTTGGGTGGGGCTGTTTGGTGCTCATGAACAAGTGGGGTTTGTTGTTAACAGCATGTCTGCATATGCGTGTATGTGTGAGTGTGTGAGTGTGTGAGTGTGTGTATGTGTGAGTGTGTGAGTGTGTGTGAGTGTGTGAGTGTGTGAGTGTGTGAGTGTGTGTATGTGTGTGTGTGTGTGAGTGTGTGAGTGTGTGTATGTGTGAGTGTGTGAGTGTGTGTGTATGTGTGTGTGTGTGAGTGTGTGAGTGTGTGAGTGTGTGTGTGTGTGTATGTATGTATGTGTGTATGTGTGAGTGTGTGGCCTCTATCATCTATGGTCACTATCAGAGATGTAGGTCTCTATCACCTACAGTCACTATCAGAGATGTAGGCCTCTAACATCTGTGGTCATTATCAGAGATATAGGCCTCCATCCTCCTCCCAAGTGTCCTACTCCACGTAGGCCATGTGTTTTCGACTTCGCCATCTCTCAAACAGATTACCACACATTTTTTTAACCATTTTCTCTGAATCACATTCATAGCCGCCTGTTTTCTCCTGAACTAATTCCCAAAACAGCCCAAAAAGTTTTTACTAAGATTTAAACACACTGTAGTTTTAAAATCCACAGAAGCTGTGTTTATTGTGAAAATTTAAACTGTGGTGGAACTGATCAACCCAGAGTGGTATTCTACACAGAGAGGTTTGGTTCAGGAAGTGGGTTTTGTTCAACCAATTTAGTGTGGCTGGATGAGTACCCAGTCATTGCAACCAATATGGACGGAGGCGTACAATCTATCATTTAAAAGAACCAACTCAGAAGGAGACCAATTTAGACCTGCAATCATCAACCTACTGTCATGCCTTTCCCTCAGACAACTAAACAGTCCCGATCGACAGGGACCTTTCATTGTTCAAGTATACATGGTATTGTTGACATGGTGAGGTGGGGAAAGCACAATCTCTTCACAAACAAACAAAACGGCTGAGATCTTTACCTATTTATCCACCTTTAAGCTTTTGCTTTCACTTCTCTGTGTTGGTTAGATAGGAGCAATTTACTGGGGTTGCAATGCACAGACTAACAGACTATGTTAAGTACGGGTGATGCAGAGATCGCTGTTGATAAGGTGTGTTCATGAGAGTCTACTGTCTTTATCTCTCTCCTTCACTCCGTCTAGGTACTGGTCCTATCCATATGAACAGTGTGAAGTGTTTGGGGACTGAGAAGTCTATCCTAGACTGCTACTCTCAGGAGGTGCCTTTGTGGACCTTCAAACACACACAGGATGCCTCAGTACGCTGCAACATTCCCAAGCATGGCCTGGACAACACGGTTGGAACCCGCATCCACACACATACACACACACACACCTTGGCATCATGTATTGCCACCTCATAACTAATTTGGCCCGTTAAACTCCTCCCTGTCCCCCCCAAGGTGCGGTTGGCTGGGGGCAGGGAGCCCGGGGAGGGTCGCGTGGAGGTGCTGATGGACGTCGGAGGGCGTAAGAGATGGGGCTCGGTGTGCAGTGAGAACTGGGGGATCAACGAAGCCACGGTGGTCTGCAGACAGCTGGGTCTGGGGTTTGCATCGCAGGCTCACCAGGTACGGCCAAACACACCTATTTCCTGAATGCGAGACTTTGGGCCGGAGCCCCTTTTTGGCAATATAGGTGATTTCTTTTTGGCAACGGAAACAAATAAAGTAGGACGTCTGTTTCCGTGCGTTCCCGGGCTTTTGCTAGCAGTTTTGCTTACTCGGCTGACGGTATGACAGGACACACACAGGGGCTAAACCAGACCCCGTCTGTGGTCCAGCAAATGGACTGTACGTACAGAGGGACAACGCTTCTCCCACCTGACACTGCGGTGTAGCAGGGGAAACACTCGTTGAGATAGCTAGCTTTCGGTGGAACACAACATGACTGTTGAACTGGATTTATCAGAATCATAATGCCTGTTGGTGCACCAAACATCTCAGCTAGATGTACAGGATAAGGGTTCCTCAACTATGGACACTTTCTGTCATTTTTCAATGATGACAGAAAAATGTGCCTGTAGATCAATTGTTTGTGTGGACAGAGATGCTACTCTCATGTGTTGCACATGCTGCCAGTGTGTTTCCGTGTGATACATGATGTTTAAAAAGTGTATAGAAACCGTGGATCTGAGCTACATACTATTTAAATCAAAATATTGACTTTTGTTGTAACTTTTTATTTTGCTTGGTCTATTGCGTAGATGTTACTTGAAGTCTCTCTCTGGTTTTCCTCTGTGTGTTGTTTTGCTTTTGCATTATGCTCACACAACTGCACGTTTGTGAGTTCTGGACGGGTGGGGCAGGAAAATCTCAACTAGCCGTGAATAAATGATTTGGAATAGAAATAGGAATATCTAGAATACTAGAGTACATTGTGACCTTATTTATGGAAAGGATGCTTGCCATCATAGAAACACTCAGGAAGTAGAACACAGGAACATGTTTCTTTCGAGCCACAGGACAGTGGACAAAAAACCCTTAGTATACTGGTGTGAGTAATCTCTTCCCCCACACTCTCTCTCTCTTCCCCCTTCTCTCTGTTGATAGGAGACCTGGTACTGGGCTGGGGATCCAACTGCATCAGAGGTAGTTTTGAGTGGATCCCACTGTGTCGGAACTGAGCTGTCGATACAACACTGTCGGCGTAACAACCATGTACACTGTCCCCGAGGGGGTGGGACTAAAGCAGCCGGGGTCACCTGTTCAGAGAGTAAGTCTTTGACACTTTCAGGATGTAAAAATTTTATAAAATAGTATGCTTTTAAAACAAGAATATCATCAGAATACACATTTTTCCCTTGCGTGTTTGACAACATCTGACACATGGATTATCTGTACCAAAACAATCCAATGATGGGAGTCTATGCAACAGTGAAATGGGACAAACACCTTTTGAAACTGAACTAAATGAACTCCAATTGCAACACACATTTTCAGACTGTAGCTTGAAATATTGTCTCTGGTTTGCTTTCTAAACATGAACTTGGTGTTTTCCTAAACTCTGGTTAATCCTTTACCCACAACTCCCCCGTCCCTCACGCGGTAATTTAACCCCCAAGCCCTGTCCCTGCTCCCCTTAACCCCTGACCTCTCACCCTACTCGTCTGCCCTCTAGCTGCCCCCGACCTGGTACTAGATGCCCAGCTAGTTCAGGAGACAGCCTACCTGGAGGACCGACCGTTACACCTGCTGACCTGTGCCAACGAGGAGAACTGCCTGTCCTCCTCCGCGGCCAGGATGAACTGGCCCTACGGACACCGTCGCCTGCTGCGCTTCTCCTCCAGGATCATGAACATGGGCCGGGCTGACTTCAGGCCGAGGGCCACCCGGGAGTCCTGGACATGGCACCAGTGTCACAGGTCGGGGGGGTTTGCTTCGGTTCCTTGGGCTTGGAGTTGTTTTCACTTTGGCGTTAGGCCCGGTTCTACCAGAGAGTTCTGGACATGGCACCAGTGTCACAGGTCAGGGGGGGTTTGCTTCGGTTCCTTGGAGTTATTTTCAATTTGGCGTTAGGTTCTACCTAGCGATCAGGGACTTAGTAGGCCATGAAATGCTCTGTTATGGAAATCTAGCTACAAGTTATTGTTAGAAATCCACTTTATAGTTGGATCTAGTTTGGATCGTGACTAGACTTGATTCCCATAATGCATTGTAGTCAATGACAAGTGTCGATGCTGGAAACTGCCATGACAAATTGTCTCTGCAAAAACATGAAGTTGAACTAAAAGGTTGTGTCTCAGCCAAAGGCAGGCACCGCTCAAGAACATTTGATAATGCAAACTATTATTATTAACTTAAGAACATTTACAACACTGTTTTTTTCATGACACCAATTCATGTTATGACTACTTAAACAATGGGCAGATGTATTGAAAGTTTTCTTTCAAAAACAAAAGATGTGCTTTACATTCAAATGGACTTGTCACTTCATTGGATGGTTGACTGTGGGAGTCCTTGTCCTAGATCAGCCAGCTTAAGGTTGCTAGCTGTGGTTGTCGGCCAATATAAGTGGATGTTAGTGGAAGTTGTGTGTTTGGGTGGCATTGCTACAAGTAAATGGTTGTGGGTTACATTACCTCAGGGAATTATTGAAACTATTACCTCAGACATCTATTGTACAGCTTCATGGTATAAATGAAGTGAGGTGAATTGAGTTAGTGACAGGTTAGAAAAATGCAAACAGATGACCTCATTGTTATTATGTACAATTAGAGCTGTTTGGACAGAATTTTACTCGCAGAAACGTATGGTCCAAACGTTAAGCTTTGCTTGGTCAATGTCATGGTTACGCCTTTGGAAATGTCATGAAAAAGCTGCTTTGTCTCTTCAAAGGTGTCACGTAAGTACCGGACATTGCAAGGAAATGACCAGTCTCCTTCATGGCGTCACATCTCATGCTGCTGACACAAACTATATATTTAATCTGTACTGGCCACAGCACACTGTGAGTTAGTTCAGTAGATTGCTCTTA
Source organism: Novumbra hubbsi (assembly GCA_016801125.1). Lineage (NCBI taxonomy): Eukaryota > Metazoa > Chordata > Actinopteri > Esociformes > Umbridae > Novumbra > Novumbra hubbsi. The sequence goes on from JACXGK010005980.1 coordinate 26,024, forward strand.
CACAAAAGCTGGCCCACAGTTTGTCAGTTGGTCTGTGGTCAGTTACTTCGACGTACATGACAGACTATTCTCCCCATCTATATCCGTGGCACAATCATCGATCCTCTCTGGAACTTTTGCCCCTAATTAAAACAAAATATTCTCGGATGACGTGGGTGTGTGAGCACGGTCGTCACCAGAGGGGAAGGAACCCTTTAACTCTTTATCTTGTGTTCTGTGGGGCTCTCTACTTGGGTGTGTGTGTGTGTGTTATGTGTGGAGTTCCCTTTACGTCTGTGTGTGTGTGTGTCTGGGTGTGTAGGTCACCGGTTGCCTGGCTGCATGTTGTCACCTAACCAGATTCATTAGCTGTACACTAAATGTGTGTATAATGACTGCTAACTAGGTGTGTGTATGTGTGTGTGAGAGCAAAACTACATTGCCGCTCTGTGTTACACAGTGAGAGTGTTATACAGCGTTTACCCGCCTGTTTTAATCTTTTAAAATAACACAGGAGTGGCGTGTTTGTGTGTCTGTCTGGGTGTGTCCTTATGTGCTCATGCATGTGTGAGTGCATGCACTGTCTGTATATGTGCTTGTGATATATCATTTTCTTTTTTTTTCTTTTCCATATGAAGCCTTTTGAGGGTTGGCTTTCTATGGTGGAATACCTCTCATCTTACAATTTGTTTCAAAAAATCTTTTTAAAAGGAAATTTCTGGTCAAATATATGGGGGCTTGGCGTGCGTGTGACTTGGAAAGCTGTGAGTGTCTGAGCAGGGGTGGTGCAAACTAACAAGGCCTCAATCTTACTTCTATAAGAGGTGTTACCTCTAAGGGAACACACTGACCCATGTTCCAGTGGTGGGATCACTGGGCATTTGGCCATACTGAGCCACTGTTCTCCCTCTAAAACACCCACACACACACCCCCCCTGGAACACACACACACACCCACCCACCCACCCTAACCCACCCGGCTTTTGACTCTTTTACCAGGCACTACCATAGCATCGAGGTGTTCACCCATTATGACCTGCTGACTCTTAATGGGACCAGGATAGCGGAGGGACACAAGGCCAGCTTCTGTCTGGAGGATACCTACTGCCCTGAAGGTAATGACATGACTGGGTCGACTGGGTACATTTGGCCCTCAACAGCTGGTATGTTGATATATAACACCTGTTGTGCAATATGATGACACACATTGTGCAATATATGTTTTTGACTGCACTGGGCCCTTATCGTAATAATATCAACTAAATGATTTTAGCATATTTGTTTTACATTTATAGGATTTTTACATTCATGGGAATCGTTAATTTCAATAATGCGGCTTAGTATTTTCTCCCAATGATCCATGGTTAGTGTTGAGTAGCTTTTAGTCTTATTTAACCCAAAAAGCGTTGAGATTGACGTTGAGTGACGTGGCGCTTTGATGTCTGTGCGTCAGGTCTGCATAAGCGTTTCTCCTGCTACAACATGGGTGACCAGGGCATCTCGGTAGGATGCTGGGATACGTATCGCCACGACATCGACTGTCAGTGGATTGACATCACTGACGTGAAGCCTGGAGACTATATCTTCCAGGTACACACACAGCTGCACTCACACACACACTCTCCTTTTCATCATTACCCTTGTTTACAATTCATCGTCTGTCTCTGTGTGGTTGCTACCTCAGGGTACATCAAAGCCTATACCTCTGAGCCATGGAAAGCCACTGGTAACATTTAAAGTCTCTATCTGTTAAAGATGCAGTCTGGGACCAAATCGTATTTCTTTTTACGCCATTTTTTGGAATAATGTATATTGCATAATTGGTGAATAAAATCACTGTAATACCTCAGTTAGCCATGAAATTACAAGTTTGAAAGCTAAGATAAGTTCCCCCAGTAAAACATACTGATATCTGTTAGATAATGTGGAGATAAGTTCCCCCAGTAAAACATACTGATATCTGTTAGATAATGAACAGATACATTCCCCCAGTAAAACATACTGATATCTGTTAGATAATGAGGAGATATTTAGAGATAATTCCCCCCAGTAAAACATACTGATATTTGTTAGATAATTAGGAGATATTTAGAGATAAGTTCCCCCAGTAAAACGTACTGATATCTGTTAGATAATTAGGAGATATTTAGAGATAAGTTCCCCCAGTAAAACTTACTGATACCTGTTAGATAATGAGGAGATATTTAGAGATAAGTTCCTCCAGTAAAATGTTCTGATGTCTGTTAAATAATGAGGAGATATTTAGAGATAAGTCCACCCAAAACATACTGATATCTGTAAACTAATGATCCAGAGGTTAAAGTAAAACCAGCACCATGCCAATACTGGTATTAAGGAGTCCCTCCAATTTCTTTCCCCTAATGACCGTGGTACCAAGGCATGACAGTGTTTAGGAGGTTCTACATCTGGCTCCCTGTTTAATCACACCCTGTTTAAGTGTCAACCTGTCTTAGGCCATTACCCATTACTTGACTGCGATGGACCTACGCACACACAAACACAAATATATTGTATCCATAAGGAGCAGGGTGCTAAATAAATGCTACAACTGTAAGGTGAAAAGTAGGAAATTTGAGAACTTAGCGGGTAGACATGAGGAGGAAGAGAATGAGAAGAGAGGAAAAGAGCACAGGAGGAGATCTTGTGACAGCGGAGGAGAAGGGGCAGATTAGAGGGATCATGGAGGAATGAGTGAGGCCATGTGACTAGTGTTAATACAGTGACCATACCTGCATTATTTAAACTCAGTGTGACGTGTTATTAATGGCCTGGGTTCACAGTGTTTGGGAGCCAGCATGATGATTTTGGATTAAATGAGACCTGGGGTTCCTGATGCTGGACCACTACATTACCTGTCTTACAGTGACCAAAATCTACATCCTCTGTGCTTAACCACTCGGTATAAAGAAAATGCTCCCGAAGTATCCAAATGATCCCTGTATCATCGTTACGAAAAACACACGTCAAACCATCTCCATTAGTAATGGCCCTTTCCCCGCCATGGCTGTTCACTCCACTGGTCCAACTAACCGGCTTCAGACGACAAATTCCACCACCGAGATATTTTACAGTAACGGAAAAATCCACCGACTTTTCATTTTTTGCTGTTGTTGTTTTTGGTTTAAAGTTGCTGTTTCTGTGTAGCTGGATGCAGCCTGTATTTAAACAGGGTGTAGTACGTTTACAGAGCAGCTGTTAGGGTAAATGGTCTCTCAGTATTATCCCCGGGTGTGTGCGTGTGCCTACAGACTAGAATGGCTCTGTCAGCATCTGTGAAAGTAGACTTTCAGACAAGTGAATAACAGCCTATTAGAACATGCTAGCACTCCGAATAGCACCTATTACAGACACTTATACAGTTTGGGTTCAGCAATCTGTAATTACTGTACCTTTTTTAATCCTCAACTAAATTGCTTCTTTAATTCATCTTTCATCAACCTCAATCTTAAACGTGTTCTTAAGTCAAAAGTTATTTTGGCCCGTGTGATTGACAACGGAGGTCATATTGAGGTTGCGGTATTTGTGGTCAGATTTAACATTGATTTAGACTAATTTAAGATGATGAATTGCTATTATTCTGACAACGTGAAAAAGAAGAGAGTCTTCTTTTGGACTAAACTCCGTACAATAGAGCTACAGTGACTTGATGAGTAGATCTCAAGTTTCTGTTACAGCTCGGTCTTTCAGAATGTCATGTTTCTTACATTACACAGCACATGGAAACTACCAATTTGATACACTGTATATGGAGCGGATGGTGCTGCATTTATCCATGCTATTGAAATATGGAACAGCCATTTTGCAAACGTGAATGAGACTGAGGAAACTAAACCTACCATGAGTGATTTTTAATGACAGAGACCATCTGACCATTTTACATCCAACTGATCTTTATTTCGGATGGCCCTGTCTGTGCACATATATTATCACGGCGTCCCCAATCATGCCCTCGTAGCGCACTACCTTTAGGCAGAACCCTACGGGCCCCGGTGGGACACTACATAGGGAATAGGGTTGTTTTTAGAACGCTGTGCCACTCTTCCCTCAGTCTGTGTTTTAATTTGGCGGTATGGTGAGGGTGGAATCAGCGGCTGCAAGTCAAGAGGTCACAGACAGCATTCATAGTCAAGCCTGTCATGATTAACAGAGGGACTCTTTGACTCTGACCCATCGAGGGGCTCAAGTACACACTAACTACTAATTAGGGCATAAAGGTTAGCGTCAAACTCTATTTTAGGACAGTAAAGTTAATCCCACCCAATGTACTGTAAGTGTGACTTTGTAGACATTTACATGCTCTGTTTTAGTGCAAACAGGTCAGTCCTTAGGAAGGTCCCGTAGGAGGTGATTATACTAATAGCTCTCTTTGTCATATTGCAGGTGGAAGTCAACCCTTCGTTAGACATGGCTGAGTCAGACTTCCAAAATAATGTGATGAGATGTCGATGCAAATACGATGGGCACAGAGTGTACATGTATGGATGTCATGCAGGTATTGGAAACGGCATTTCACTCCTTTCAGCACACATTCACAATAATCCCCGATGTTTCTTTGTCTCTCTCCTGTCTTTCCCCTGTCTTTCCACTGTTTATTCCATGTTTTCCCACTGTCTATTCCATGTCTTTCCCCTGTATATTCCATGTCTTTCCCCTGTCTATT
>JACXGK010005981.1:0-30544 GCA_016801125.1 Novumbra hubbsi
GGGTAATCTCATATAGTTTACTATATAAGGAATATGGTCATCTCATATAGTTTACTATATAAGGAATAGGGTAATCTCATATAGTTTACTATATAAGGAATAGGATCATCTCATATAGTTTACTATATAAGGAATAGGGTTGATAACAGTGAGATGATGTAACAGATTGTCTCTCTCTCTAGGATGGTAGTGCCCCATATGGCGCCAGGTATGTAGGTTCCATGGTTTCAGATGTCCACCGCACCATCGCATATGGAGGAATCTTCATGTACCCCGCTAATGAGAAGAGTCCAAAGGGAAAGGTAGAGTGACCCCACACGTGACCTCCAACGCATTGCCCTGACCCACTCCAACATAATAGTAATACTGAAACACCTCACTGCAGACTAGCTGTCTAAAATACCTGGATAGCATTGCTGTAACAGAAAGAAAACCTATATCCCTTCAGCTCATCTTCATAGCTCATCCCTAAAACTCATCCCTTCATCATATTCCTTCAGCTCATCTTCATAACTCATCCCTTCATCATATTCCTTCAGCTCATCTTCCTAGCTAATCCCTTCATCTCATGCCTGTAGCTCATCTCTACAGCTCATCCCTACACCTCATCCCTTTCAATTGTGGTGCATCACTCCTATAAAGTCTTTATTGTAACCATGGTCTGTGTATGTTCCTCTGTGTTGCCCAGCTACGTCTGCTGTATGAATGCAACCCCATTGCCTTCCTGATAGAACAGTGTGGAGGTGTGGCCACAACAGGGGAGGGGCGTGTCCTAGATGTGGTTCCAACCAGCATCCACCAAAGAGTTCCGTTTATTGTCGGTTCCCCTGATGATGTTAATGAATTCCTGAACTTCATCAAGAAGCACAAGTAGAACCACACTACACAAAATGAAACAAATCCTCAAAAAATAAATATTTTGTAACTACCTGTTTGTGCGCATCTTCCCTGGCCCTTGTCGTGGGTCATCTGACACTTGTTCAGAACAAAACACATTTACAGAAATCTCTTTAAACTAACCCAACCATAACCGTGCCAGCTTTTAGTCTAGAATTTAACTCTGACAGCTGTTGGTCTAGAACCTTATTTATCACCCTTTCGGCTGTTTGTCTAGAACTTTAATTCTGACCTTGACAGCTGTTTATCTAGAACCTTAATTCTGACCTTGACAGCTGTTTATCTAGAACCTTAATTCAGACACTGAGAGCTGTTTAGCTAGAACAGGTTCTGCCCTCCACGCCATTGAATATAATACAGTTTGGTAAAATGCAACGTTATATTTGGATCACGACCCTAAATCAACTTTATTTTTCTTTGGCCCTTCATAATTCTGACCCTGAAAGCTGTTACCTGTCCGGTTACCTTATTTAGGTGTGTGTGCTGTTAACAGGTGACCCAGAAAATAGAGATTGTAGAGAGCAAATTGGTGAAAGTACCCCGTCAGTAAGGTAAAGATACTCCCCCAATACCAACCCACAAGCCCACTGCGCTCTTCAACAGCTGGCCACCTCATCACCCCCCGGTCCAGGCTACGTAGCGTTGGGGACAGGGCTCCTCTAGGGCCGCTCCAAGACCGTGGAACTCACTTCTGCAATCAATCCAGGACTCTATCTATTACCATCTTCGTCCATGTGAGCGGCCCTCCAGTTAGTTGCTGGCGGTTACCTGCAGCCTCCAGACTGAAGAGCGTCAGTTACAATAAAACACGGTTCACTGTACTGGGGGCTGGAATATCTGAAAGTTTAAAACCAATATTATTCCAAAAACAGTATTATTGTGTATTCCAAATGGTCAATGTATGAGAGCATTGTTATACTCTGCCAGTGATCATGATATCACTCATTCTCCTAAAGAGACCAATTTGTTACAGAGATGACAGAATTCAGCAAACAAAAGGGGAGTTGGAAAGATGACATCAGCTTTCAGATCTCAGTTACTGGTGGGAGGACATCACAGCCACCATAGGATGTGATACTAGCAGAAGTTGAAAAACAACAAGATGTCCCAGTCTCACATCAGCTGTAGAACACATCCTCATCTCATCTACACATTCTCATCTCATCTCCACATTCTCCCTCTGGGTCTGATCACTGTAGAGATGAACCGAATCACATTGCCTTCTGGATGAGTAATGGGACTCAGCAGCCTGCCATTGCGGTTCTACATGGATGAAATCAGCATTCACACATGATCATCTCTGGCTCCACCCACCCTGGTCATCCAATACTGAAGAACCAACGGCACGAGGGAATCACAAGTCTAAAAAAAACATCCCACCACCAGAACGGTTTCTTGTCTTGTATGAAAGGACCGTTTGCAGATGCCCAATGTAACCTGCCACCAGCCCCAGAGACACTGCATAGAAGCACACATGATGAAACTCTGCAGAAATCTCAACCACACACGTTCTATTTGGTCAACATGTATCCTGTCCCTGTATGTTGACTTCTGCTTTCAGCACCTTTACACCAGGTTAGAGAATCTGCTAAATGCATTTACACAAACCAAACAAAATGTTGGATTTCTACATTGAAAGAATCACATGCAGACAAACAATGAAAGAAGGCTTTCAATTTCACAAGTTTAATTGATCATAGAAAAAAGAAATACATTTATACAATATCAACCAAACTGTAAAAGAAAGTGATAACATATTTACAACGACTAAAAACAAACAATTAAAAATGGCCATAAAATGTTTTGCCATAACAATATGGCAATATAACTCAATAAAAGATTGTTGTTTCGGCTGTTCAACCCCTTCAAAAACCAGGGCCATCCAACTAGTCACTGTAGCATTAAAATCAAAAAGTAGTGCGTAATGCAAGGAACAGAGCTTTTGGAACAAAGTCCTTCATGATGTTGAACAAACAGGTCCTCTAGGACCAAATGACATCACAGGCTGCTAAACCCTCGGTTTGAAGACCCTGCTTCAGCCGCTTACAACATTTAGATAATCTGTGTAAAACAAGCATGTACCTCAACGTAGAAGGAATCATTCTGGCTCCATTCACAGCATTCTATCTGTAGTGTAAACCACGTTGGGCTCCTGCAGAGGCAATGCAGTCTGGTCCACACTAGACCAGAGGGTAGCTGGCTGCGGTAGCGATACCACAGTGGTTCTTCCGGTCCTTGGCCATGTAGATATAACCCTTGTCTCCCCAGTTCTCGCTCCAGCTGGAGGAAACAGCAAGGAAAAGATGTCAGACAGCTGAAAGACACTTCCTGTTTTCAATAACACAGGCAGCCCAAAAATAAATTCTATAAGAACCCTAAAATATAGCAGCTCAGAAGTAGTAATCAGACTCAGGGCCTATATGAGAGTGTTACACATTAAAGAACAAATCACGTACTCCAAATCTAATGGGCTCATACCAGTTCTTGACAATGTAGTGCTGTAAACCGTAGTAAAACAAATCATTTACCTGTTCTTGACAATCCAGTACTTCTTCCCATCCACATCCTCCCCCTGGAATCCATAACCCACCGCCAAGACCCCGTGGTCCAGCTCCTCACTGCTGCAGTCCTTGTCGTAGTAAATACCAGACTGGTAGAACTGGAAGGACTCGTGGCCGGCGTCGATGGCAACCGACACCGGCCCGACCGATGCCACAGCCTTCATCAGAGCGTGCTCCTTGCCACTGGGGATGTCTACGAAGCCGGTGTCATTGGCCGCACTGAATTTGGGGTCGTAGTGACAGGGCTGATCATCCTGAAGGGAGACAAACTGTGAATACGTATGTTGACATTCACACACGAAAACCAGCATGTAGACTGAACACAAAGGTCTAGGCAACTATGAGTTGATGCAATCAGTGCTGTTCCTTGTGATATTGATGCTAGAATAGATAGCTTGTTGAAAAAGCACAGCATTTAGTACCGTAGGCAACTAGCTGGTTTGTAATAAAGGAACTGGCTCAAGCTAGACCAGATGTAATGTAAAGACCTAGCTGGCAGCCCTTCAAACTAAATGACCACATTTAAGCAATACAGATATACAGCACTGGAAAGAAGAAAGAATTGAGACCACTGCAACTTTATCCATTTTCAAAAAGGTCAAAAGGTACGTTTTGAGTGAGTAGGTGGTTATACGTACAGTTCCCAAGTAGGGGTTGGAGGTTAACAGTCAGGGGTTATACATACAATTGCCAGGTAGAGGTTAGAGGTTAACAGTCAGGGGTTATACGTACAGTTCCCAGGTAGGGGTAGGAATCCTCAGAATCCAGTCCACTGTTGTCTTTGATGTACTGGAAGGCCTGGTCCATCAGACCCCCATTGCAGCCTTCATTACCCTCTGGGCGGGAGCAGTCAACCAAGTTCTGCTCACTGAGGGACACAAGAGTACCGGTCTTTCTGAACACTTGGCCCTCCATGGCTCCTGTGGTGCTGAAGGCCCAACAAGACCCACACTGACCCTTTAAATGAAGACAATCCATAGGACTGGTTAGTACCGACCCAGGTAGAGGAGGGGTACCTCGGGGGGGGATTAGATACACTTTCGTCATCTAAAGGTTGATGGTAAAACACTGGTTGACATTTTAAACATTAGACTGGAGTGACTGAATGTAGGAATTACTAGTCAGTCTTGTACGGCTTTGAGAAATGTGGTCAGACAGGTTTGATGTACAGACAGAAGAAGGTTCTGATGTATAGAACATGGGGAGGGGTTTACAGCATGTTAAGAACAACAACTTCTCCAGTGTCATAGGTTTAATCATTTACTAACTCCACAACATGGTAATGTTGTCCATCGATTGTCTTTACATACAGACCCTTCTTACAAGGTGAACTTCCCATTCAGGATAGACTAATGCACCAACAGAATGATTCATTAATGTATTGATCAAAGCCTCATACCTGGTCTTTAACAGGGGTAACGTACCCCTTCTCCCTCCAGTCAACCTGGCGGGGAGCCTCCAGGAAGTTGGGCTCCAAGAACATGGATCCCCTGAACTTCCTCTGGTTGGCAGATTTCTGTCGGTAGCCGTTCATCAGCTGACGAAACTCCTCATTGGTCTGTGGAGGAGACAGGTCAACGGTTAGGATTCGCTCACCAAAATGTGTAACCTCTGACCTCTAACACTGTGGTCTGGGGATGGGGAGTCAATGAGGTTGAAAAGCCACAGTAATAATCTCCCCAAAAAATATGACACATTTCTGATTGATTGTGTGGTGAACAAAAAGTAGGAAATACTATCAGAATCTCTAAATACTTTCAGGGTGAATGCTCATACCTTGTCTCCAAAGTGGTTCATGCCCAAACGGTAAGTATGTTTGCCCATGGAGTGTTCCAGGTTGTGCATCTCAATCTTCTTGAGGTTTTTCTCCCAGACCATCCTCCTCCAGCCCTCCTCCTTCTGAACCCACAGATACAAATGACACATCTGGTCTAGTCCACAACTCACATATAGAAGCAACCACTTTTGAAACAGTACATTATCAGTGTTCAATCAACTACTTTGGAGTAGGTTCTCAGGTAATGTAAAGTGCACTTCATAGGGAATAGGTTGCCATTTGGGACAACAGATACATCCATTAGGATTTGTAACTACAGTCCTGGTGATGTGACGAACCTCATGATAGTCCTTGCTGTGCCAGTTCTTCCATAGGTTCCAGTGTTCGTCCAGCTGTGGATCCAGGCTGGGAGCCGAGAGGACGGCGGAGAGGCACAGTGTAAACACGGCTAAGAGAGGCAACATGGCGGCCTGGAAAGAGACAATACAGTCACATATTACGCATTGTTTTTTTAAATCTTCTATCCTGCTACAATGAATAAAAAATACTTTTTAGAGACGTTGCTCAATGCATTACCAGGAACTCGTGCTTGCTTATTGAACGATAAACAAGGCTTATAATAGACAGATGGAAGCGATTATGCTACGACGCCGGTGATTTGAAAAAAAAAAAAAAGAAGTGTACAGGCTATGACATTCAAACGAAAAAGTTTGTGTTTAGTTCTTTATACTGAAATCAAATCTTTATGATTTAATCGATCCAAAAAGGAACACTTGTAATAAAAGATCGTTTCTAATGGAAAAATACGCCTACATATTCACCAGCCTATCCTAGTGCTCGGCTGTTCCCGTTTATCCGTCTGGTTCCACGTAACAGGCGTTCTAGTTCTCGCCGAACAAAACCAGAACCGAATCTCAAGACGGAAAACTGGTAGGGGCCAATGACGCAAAATGACTTCCTAAACATGAACGATATAGAACAATTCCGTTTCCCTATGTATAATAAACAATAGAGGATTGGTTTTAACCGAACATCAGTTTTCCAACAGCAGCGTCCCAGCCAGGCTAGAACAAAGAGGCATAAACAAACACGTTTCAAAATCTTGTCCCACTAAACCGTTTATCGACTTGGAAAAACAACATCCTTCTGATAACAATGTTATCGGTCTTCCAAAACATCAATCTCGACTTTCACTCAATTAAAATAGTTTTGAAATGCTATGCTTCAAATTTCACAATAACACCCTGATTTTTTCAGCTCTGCAACCAGAGAAAACCCGTCTTGATCGAACAAACCTTGTAAGAAAACAACAATTCAATCAGTCCCATACTTACTGTAGTGCTGCTCGTTGAATAAGTAAATAGCGGGTCTGCAGAGACAACGAAGTTTACAAGGCTTATATCACAATTAATAGCGGCAGAAAGTCGTTTCTGATTGGTCGAGGCGTTTCTCACCCGGTTGAAGTCACCGCAGCATGTGATCTGGCTGCACGTGATCTATTCCCGGTAGATGAGTTCTTACAGAAAAAAATTGCACCTGAGCTTGTGGTTGAAGTTGCCTTTGACTGACCATGTAAGTAGTTGTAGGCTTGGCTGAAATACATTTGAACATCAAAAGTAATCTGCTGATGCCAATATTGGTGTTCGGCATGAGGTCCAAATCAACCAGCTGTGCTGTTTTGTTTACAAAAAAACAGGAGTAGTATGGTAGTAGATCAAAATTAAATGAATGAAAATACATTCTTAGTTGAACCCAGATGAAAATATTCAGTGACAACAACAAATCGAGTAGAACAGGGCCTAGCCATGTAGACTGAACCCGACTGGGAACGGTGTCATGGGGTGCGGAGTGAGTAGTCTTCAGAGACGTAGACATATTGTTTACCGAGCCTCAGCACGGTGTTCTAGCTCAGTCAAGTAACGTGACTGATGATGATGCAACACTGAACTTGTGCTATCTTTCCTGTGAACCTGTTTTACCAAATAACCGACAAGGCTGAACATTAATGCTGAGCTCCATGGGTTACTCCAGGGCTTTTTTATTAACAAACAACTTGCATTTCCAGCAGTGGCTTCCAGACTTTGATGTGACTCACTACCATGGAAATATATCATTTTATTTGTACACATTACCTATTACATAATTAAATAGGGTTCACTTTGGTAAAAGTCTAGAGCAGGTTTTTCTTTTACCGGGCTATATTTTACATTTTACACTCTCCAGTCCAAAAACAACAACGAAGCAACTAACATTAAATCATTCCATGAACAGAGTTGTTCTCAGCATTTCAATGTACGTTCACTGGATCTGGCGCCTTAGCGAGACTAACAGTCCAAAAAAACACCAGATGACAATGGTAACAACACTTTTTATTCTGATTCAAGTAATATGTGGTTGTTTCCCAGTTAATGTGTTCTCCAAGGTTGAAGTTGTTGTTGAGTACATTTTGATTGAGCACACAGTGTCAATTACATTTGTTTTGTTCTAATTGTTCTATTTTGAATTGTTACCGCTTGTAACTGAATCATTTCAAGGTGCCTGTATGATGCATGTATTTGGAAAGAGGGAAAAGCGTTTGCACGCTCTTTCAGTCATATGCCAATTTCACAAGCCATTTCTTTTTTGTTTCAAATGATATGTTAATGTAGTTAATGCAGACATGCTTACAGTGTGGTGAAATAAGAATGACTGCTGAATCATAGTAGAAGGTAATGTGTCAGCACAAAAATGACAGAAATAGTTTTACACATATATTTTGTGTCACTAGGGCTGTATTCACACAGGAAGACTGATCATGACCTTGGTCTTTCACAGCAACATCACTTTTTGGTAAAAAGAAATATTAGAATTTGCTGCATTTAAACACACAGACTAATAAAGATTTTTCTTCAGTAATTGTTATTTGATTAATCAGATCATATTGGAAGAGCTAATGTAAAAAAATATCAATTGTCAAAAGAAACATTTGTGGAATCGGGAAATCAGTTCACAAGTACGTCAAGTTTTGGAATGGATGTTGGACATAATAAGGAGTCATTTGGGCATTTTGCATGATAAGCACTAAGATGTAGAATAATTAACCATCAAAGTAGTAAATGGGAGAATTGTGGATTCTAACTTCCGGTGATAGAATTCTCACTACAATATACACTATATGGACAAAAGTATTGAGACACCTACACATACAGGTGCTTGTATGACATCCCATTCTAAATCCATAGGCATTAATATCTAGTTGGTCCCCCTCTTTGCAACTATAACAGCTTCCACACTTCTGGGAAGGTTTTCTACAAGATTTTGGAGTGTGTCTGTTGGAATTTTTCCAAATTATTCCAGAAGAGCATTGGTGAGGTAAGACACTGATATTGGATGAGAGGGCCTGGCTAGTAATCTCTGTTCTAGTTCATCCCAAAGGTGTTTGATAGGGTTGAGGTCAGGGCTCTGTGCGGGCCAGTCACGTACTTCCACACCAAACCATGCCTTTATGGACCTTGCTTTGTGTACTGGGTCACAGTCATGCTGGAACAGAAAAGGGCATTTCCCAAACTGTTCCCACAAAGTTGGAAGCATAGAATTCACCAAAATGTCTTGGTAAGCTGAGGCTTTAACATTTCTCTTTCGTGGAATTAAAGGGCCTTGGCCCATCTCAGAAAAACAACCCAATAGCATTATCCCTCCTCCACCTCCAACTTCACATTTCGCACAATGCAGTCAGGCAGGAAAAGTTCTCCTGGCATTCGCCAAACCCAGACTCGTCCAACAGACTGCCAGATAGAGTAAGCGTGATTCATCACTCCACAGAACACATTTACACTGCTTAAGAGCCCAGTGGCGCCGTGCTTTAAACCACTTTATCTGACGCTTGGCATTGTGCTTGGTGATGTAAGGCTGGCATACAGCTGCTCAACAATAAAGGCCATAAAGCTCTCGGCGCAGTTTTAGTTTGGATGTTAATGCCAGAGGAGGTTTGGAACTCTGCAGTTATTGACTCAGCGTCGGTGAGTTCTACACACTATGTGGCTCAGCACTCTGCAACGCCACTCTGTAACTTTACCTGGTCGGCCATTTCCTGGCTGAGTTGCTGTGGTTCCCAAACGTGAGATTACATGAACGGACTTGTTGCAAAGGTGGTATCCTATTGCAGTACCGCACTCAAATTCAGTGCGCTCTTTAAAAAGACCCATTCTTTCACAAATGTTTGTAAAGGCAGGCTGCATGGCCTGGGGCTGGATTTTATACACCTGTGGCCATGTGACTGAATGAAACACCTGAATTCAATTATTAAGAGGTGTGGCCCAATACTTTTATCTTTATAGTGTTTCACTGTGACATTCATCCTTCATAATTTAACATTACAAATATAATATTATACTGAATATTTACCACCTGTCCAATAAAACAGAGGAACACAAATATTCTGATCATTATTTGTCAAGTAACTTCCTGTTCTGTGGATCTTAAAAATTGGGTCTGAGATTCTAATGTGGAGATCAGGTGCAGAGGTTGTTCAGGGACTGGCCATAATACAATCCTAAACACTCAACACCTTCCATCTCCCTGCCGCCATTTGAAGCCTTATGCAATACCACACCAGGCTGCTGGTCTGTAGAGGAGAAACACCCCCTCCCTAAGCCCTAACACTAAACCCAAGCTCTTTGTTGTCATCTCTAGTTTCTTCACAACCCTACACCTATCAAAGGACCGGTCCCAGGAATATATCTGGTGCTTGCACCCCAAAGGTGGAAATGGCTAAAACAGGGTCTCCCCACATTAACGAGTACCTAAAATATATTTTCCTTTAGTAATGTCATTAGTCTGTACTCAATGTGGACTTCCCACCTGCATGTTTTACTCTGAAGTGGCTGAGAACTTCTGATTTGTCAAACTCCTGTTGCAGAGAACTAAGAACAGACTCCAGTCTTGTGACACACAGGCCATGACTTCTTACTGAAACTGAGTCTATTAATCATTAGTCAAGGCACATGTGAACCCAGTCGACACATTATCGTGATAACACAATGCTGTGGTATTAAATACTGTATGTTGCCACACTCAGTAGTCATTGTCAGCCTATGCAGTCACTAGATTAACCTTGGGTTAACTCAACACCAAAAAAGAAATACAAAAAAAGCTTGATTTTAGGTCCATCTGTCTCAATCAAGTGAACAAAAAAAGTGACAAAATTCAAGAATATTTCTGATTTCCAGGTTTTTGAGGAATAACATTCAGTGCATCTAGATTCTACTTGTGATGAAACGAACAAACGGCCCTTCGAAAAAGATCAGTGGAAATATGTTAATATGGCATGACTTGCCTTGAACAGACTGTAATGTGGTCACTTAATAACATGGTCAGTGAAACAAAACCTTCAAGTTTAATGAATCATAATGGCAATAAAATTACATACAAGCGCAATAATTTAGCAGATCAACTGGCAAGACATAAAAATCAGATAAAAGGCCAAAAACTAAAAGCAAACTGAAATCAATTAAAACAAGATTTAAAATGTCACCCTTACAAAAATGGCAATAAATCCAAAACAGTTTTGGTTTTTTATCCCTGAAGTCCAATCAGAACTATTCAGAGACCCATTCATCTAGAGACCCAGACAGTCAGCCAGAAACTCAGTCAAAGCCTTAACCTCATTCAGGCTGTTAAACTACCAAAAATGACTGGATGTCCAGCAGAGTTAGTTGAACTCCATGGATGCGGTTCTGTAATATGCTGAAGCAGCTGGTCCACACTAGACCAGAGGGTAGCTAGCAGATGAGGCGATACCACAGTGGTTCTTCCGGTCCTTGGCAATGTAGATATAACCCTTGTTTCCCCACTTCGCACTCCAGCTGGAGGAAACAGCAAGTGAGAGATGTCAGACAGCTGAGATACTTCCTGTTTTTAATAGCACACAGCAAATAGAAATTCCCCATAGCGTGATTCCATAAAAATAATTCTTATATTCAAAAGCATCCAATGTCAAATCAGACTTATTATCTACATAGGCATGTTCTACAGGAAATGATTAAGAATCTTTAGAGTTTAGGATGGATCCCGTACTTAGATCTTAGTAGCATAACACCTACCAATAGGGTGAAAATATTTGGCTTGCAAAACAATGCGACTCGAATCCAATTCATTTAGTTGTGCCAGAATTTTCTTGATTCAATAACTTTCAAAAACCCATTTCACTACTTTTGAAGACATTACCTGTTCTTGACAATCCAGTACTTCTTCCCTTCAACATCCTCTCCCTCAAAGCCGTAACCCACCACCAAGACCCCGTGGTCCAGCTGCTCACTGCTGCAGTCCTCATCGTAGTAAATACCTGGAACAATAGCGCCACCAGGTTAAGACAGAAGTCATTGATGAATGGAAGGAGAGCCAATGACAGACATGTACTGTAAGCAGTTCAATACCAGCCTTTACTGAAAATACCATCAACGCTGAACAATTTACAGCAACTAGTCAGGTTTAGGATACATTTCTCAATCAAGTACAGAAATACCAATTCCCATCTCATCTACAGTTACCCCAATCCTGGAACGAATTATCCAATAATCCATCAACTCTTATGACCTGACTGGTAGAACTGGAAGGACCTCTGACTGGCATCAATGGCAACAGACACCGGCCCGACCGATGCCACAGCCTTCATCAGAGCATGCTCCTTGCCTCTGGGGATGTCTACAAAGCCGGTGTCATTGGCAGAGTTGTACTTGGGGTCGTAGTTACATGGCCCATCATCCTGATGGGAGCAGACAGACTGGGGTCACTACAGAAACATGAAGAGTTTATAAAAGGGAAGGTAAGCAAACAGACTGGGGCTTCTTGTATGTTAATGATTAAATCCCTCTAGATCAATACAGATCAGCAGATTAATTATGTTTGGAATCAAACAAGCCTTAATTGTGTAAATGGCTGTAAAATCCCAAACCTTAAATTCACACCACTGAATCACATGGAGTTGCAGTGATGACAAGTTGGAACAGCTTGTGATTTTAATTGTTTACTTTGATTCAGTGTAACTTTGAATCCAGCCCTCAATCGGTGGGCTATTTTAGTTTCCACTGACCGTTTTGACATCATTATGTTCAATGAAATACAGAATGGATTTATATCTTTAATACATTTCCAATTGAGACCCAGTGTGATTTCAGTGTTCCCTTCATTTTGGTTGGAGCAGCATACATAATATTCCCGGGTAGAGGATAGAGGTCCAGTCAGGGGTTATACATACAATTCCCAGGTAGGGGTACACATCGTCAGAATCCAGTCCACTGTTGTCTTTGATGTACTGGAAGGCCTGGTCCATCAGACCCCCATTGCAGCCTTCATTACCCTCTGGGCGGGAGCAGTCAACCAAGTTCTGCTCACTGAGGGCCACCAGAGTACCGGTCTTTCTGAACACTTGGCCCTCCATGGCTCCTGTGGTGCTGAAGGCCCAACAAGACCCACAGTGTCCCTTCAAACAGAAACAGTATTACCACAAACTAGTCAACCATTGAGGCCTGCAGGAGCACAGATTATAGCAGATGATTTCTATCATGATGCCATATGTCTGTATTAGATGCTGTAGATAGAAAAACCAGTCTGCACGGGAAACCAGAGGAATGACAGACATCTGTAGCTCCCCCTGCTGGTTGGTAGATCAACTGGTTAGAAATTCACAGGCTGCTTTTCTCCCGTCCTTTTTCAGGCAGAGCCGCGTTGGACTAACCTTACATCCTACACCGTGGCTCACACCAAGCAACACTCAGTCCTGATAAAACTCATTGCTCATCTTCAAGATGTAAGCAATCTTCACACTCAATGACGACACAAAATGTGGACTTTATCTTTACATACAGACCCTTCTTACAAGGTGAACTTCCCTTTCAGGATAGACTAATGCACCAACTGAATGATTCATTAATGTATTGATCAAAGCCTCATACCTGGTCTTTAACAGGGGTAACGTACCCCTTCTCCCTCCAGTCAACCTGGCGGGGAGCCTCCAGGAAGTTGGGCTCCAAGAACGTGGATCCCCTGAACTTCCTCTGGTTGGCAGATTTCTGTCGGTAGCCGTTCATCAGCTGACGAAACTCCTCATTGGTCTGTTAAGGAGACAGGTCAACGGTTAGCATTCGCTCACCAAAATGTGTAACCTCTGACCTCTAACACTGTAGTCTGGGGATGGGGAGTCAATGAGGTTGAAAAGCCACAGTAATAATCTCCCCAAAAAATATTACACATTTCTGATTGATTGTGTGGTGAACAAAAAGTAGGAAATACTATCAGAATCTCTAAATACTTTCAGGGTGAATGCTCATACCTTGTCTCCAAAGTGGTTCATGCCCAAACGGTAAGTATGTTTGCCCATGGAGTGTTCCAGGTTGTGCATCTCAATCTTCTTGAGGTTTTTCTCCCAGACCATCCTCCTCCAGCCCTCCTCCTTCTGAAACCACAGATACAAATGACACATCTGGTCTAGTCCACAACTCACATATAGAAGCAACCACTTTTGAAACAGTACATTATCAGTGTTCAATCAACTACTTTGGAGTAGGTTCTCAGGTAATGTAAAGTGCACTTCATAGGGAATGGGTTGCCATTTGGGACAACAGATATAATACCCCATTAGGATTTGTAACTACAGTCCTGGTGATGTGACTAACCTCATGATAGTCCTTGCTGTGCCAGTTCTTCCATAGGTTCCAGTGTTCGTCCAGCTGTGGATCCAGGCTGGGAGCCGAGAGGACGGCGGAGAGGCACAGTGTAAACACGGCTAAGAGAGGCAACATGGCCGCCTGGAAAGAGACAATACAGTCCCAGATTACACACTGGGTTTTGTAAACCTTTGTTGTGCACTAAATTGGTACCAAAAGGATACAGGAGTTTGTCCATCTTCACAATTAAACTAGTTTGAACAGTTTCCTTTTAAAAACAATGAGGTTTCCGGAAGAAAAGTTAGCTTTTTTGACATGCAGGCAGATTCCCATTTGATTTGGGAAGGGGATTCCTCTCACAACATGTATATAACAAGGCAGCACGTTGCAGAAACATTAGAAACTGAAGATGCTAGAATTTATGAGAAATCGTTAGTTTTTTTTTTTACTCGCTTTAAGTCATCAAATTGATAACATAATCGTATTACTTCGTGTTAATTGCGTCACCTTTGTTTGAGAAAAGTAGGTTTTGAACCAGGCATCAGATTTAAATCTTGGAAGCGGTACCATGAAGATTCCCCAGTCTCCTGGTACAAATCACACCGAGGCAAATACATTTACTGAAGAAAAAACCACGGAGGTGGTTTAATCCTTCATCTGGCCGTGGCAGAACTGTCGATTCCACTTGGGGTGAAACCGGCCTTCAGCGAAAACGTTGTGACAACTGAGCATCCTAGTCATTCTTTGGTTATACTACTTTCTTGGGATTCTTTATCATGGGCGTTAATTGGACCGTCTACACCTTAGGTCCGTTTTTAATGAACTACCTACTTACGTATATTGGGTGTAACTCGACCGGACAAGTACCGTAAGACGTCAATTGTTAATCAATTATATTTATACATCTTTGATTTCGAGGACAAGTATTCAGATTCATGCCAAAAAGGTTTGAAACAAGTAACCTAATTAACCACATGTAGTAATGAGTAAAACTACACATTTACACGAAAGACTTCGATCAAAACTACAGCCAAATACAATCATCCCTTCACTTTCATTCAATGAAGAGTGGAAGTATACTAAGCGTTAGAAAGTAACTGTAAGTGTAGACGTTTCATCTCTTCAACCGCAATAAAACCCTGCAGAACAAATATGCTGTAAGAAAACGAAATAAATGAACTCACCACTCCAATAGTCACACTTACTTCTAAGTCGGTCCTTGAAGAAGAAGAGTAATATGGTTTTTTGTGTGAGAAGCACGAAGTTTATAAGGCTTGTATACACCCCACGTTATCGCTGACAGTGGTCTCTGATTGGTCGTGCCGTTTCTCGTTGTATGTATGTAATTATCCCTACCCCAGTGTGAGGTAATCCAAGCATGTGATCTGACTGATTCGGATTGATTCTGCGGGTAAACCTGGGTGAAACGGCGGCCTGAGTATGGTTTGTATGTATGATGTGTCACATAATTAAAATCAATCTATGATTTGTTGATGCATTTCTTTTAAGAACACTTTCAATCTGCAATAAATCAGGGAAGGGTTGCATAGTCTGCAGATCAGGTGTTGTGACACTTTTTTGGTAAATGTCTGAGGAACAGGGCTTGCAAAATGAAACAAATAGAAATTAAAATAGAAAATGTTGTTAGGTTGTAAATGATATTTTCGCCTACACGCTGAGTACTTGTCCTAGCATCACCTCAGCAGCTGTAGAACAGCTTTTCAGCTCTTTATGGCGTGTCTTCAGAGTGTCTGTTTCTAGAGGCCATCAAAAAATGAAACATGACCAATACATGACCCTATAAACCTCTGTTATCAAACCAGGCTGTTCTGGGTCAGGTCTAGTCATGTGACTGATTGTGTTGGTGGTTGGATTGACTTCCTGCCTGTAGGGCCTGTCTCAGCCCCACGGTTTTACTCTGCTTTATTATTGTCCCGGGGGAGTAGGGTCAGTTCTCCTTCATCATTGTAGATCCTTGTAAAATCTTAATTGTCCTTTCTCCTGCTCCGTTACGTAAACTTAAGAGGACATGAGGTTTTGGCCCACACCCCCAGAGCACCAAGCTCAAAATTGCTGTCCTATTCCAAAGCCTTCTTGGTTATGTTGCTAATCAAGACTGTCCTTGTCCACCTGGTCTTGCTTCTGACCCGGATTAGATTTTATAGACTCTGGACAAAGCCCATGTGCATTTATAAATTATAACTATTTGTACCATTAAAATGTTCACCTGAAACTGAACAAGCCTGGTCACACCTTCAAGCTTGGTTCCTCTCTAGATTTCATCCTACATTTCTGCCCCTTTATGGAGTTTTTCCTTGCCACTGGGTTTCAATACTGTTGTTGCTTGCTCCTTTGGGATTGGCTGAATGTTTTGTAAAAGCACTTTGTGACAACTGCTGATGTAAATAAGGCTTAATAAATACATTTTATTGATTGGTTCTGGTAGACAGGGTTTTCTGGGTGTAATCATGTGACTGATAGTGTCAGTAGACAAGGTTTTCTGGGTGTAATCATGTGACTGTTAGTGTTGGTTCTGGTAGACAGGGTTTTCTGGGTGTAGTCATGTGACTGTTAGTGTTTGTTCTGGTAGACAGGGTTTTCTGGGTGTAGTCATGTGACTGTTAGTGTTGGTTCTGGTAGACAGGGTTTTCTGGGTGTAGTCTTGTAACTGTTAGTGTTGGTTTTGGTAGACAGGGTTTTCTGGGTGTAGTCATGTGACGGTTAGTGTCAGTTTTGGTAAAAGTGATATAAAGTCAGAGGGACGTGGCTGCAGAACACCATGATGTTTTCAACATTAGTAAATAGCTGTAGTACAATATGGAAAAACGAATTCCTTTCCATTCCAGTTAACTCATTGGTGGCACCGTGATTTTCAAGAACATACTATTCAACTGAATTGATTTGTTACATTTCCATCACTTTAATTGATTTAGGTTTGTAAACAGATGATTTAAGATGATTAGCACCTCTTTAGAAATACTGAAGGAATCTCGTCACCTTGTAAACACATTGAACTACATTGATTTTGTCTGACAGCAGAGACCCCTGAAAAGATAACTGTATGTTTTGGTAAAGGGGTTTGCATCATATCAGAAGGATATTAGGCCCCAAATACAACTGCCAAAACATGACCTTCCTCCTCTCAGATCAAAGAGCATGATGACATGTTTGTGGAAGCCATCTTCTCCGTTTTGACTAAGTGGTATTTAGCCAGTAAATAGCAGTAGAATTGCTTGTTTTAATCTACTGTACCATCTACAAAACACTCGTTAATCACTGCAGATTGACCCTCAATACAATGTTGTTGGCTCTGCTCTGCTGGGTTTCTTCTCACAATATAATGTGATGATTGCCCACTACCTGGAATCACTCTCTGTCCACTTCAAGACCTGTTAACCCAGTACATACTTTAGGTATCATACACCATCACATAACCAGGTTAACAGTTAGGATCTGCTGCTAGTCAGATGATATCCAGACACAATGTAATGTTTAGGTGTTCCAGATGTTGATATAGATATTGGTGTGTGACTAGACTTTCAGAAATAGACTCCATGAAGGTGGCATGAGGGTCTGCCATCCTCTAGTGCAGGGGTGGGCAAACTGCGGCCCGAGGGCCAAATGCGGCCCGCGTGGCTGTCCCATCCGGCCCACGGAATGTAATCAAATTATTTTGGGGGGAATTAAAAAACCAACTCACCAGCCCATTGTTATACATCTAAGTCAGAATTTTAACTATTTACACCTTATTTGGGATCTACTGTACATATGTAATGTATGTTTTAACTTTTGCCCTTTTCTGGCCTCCAACTCAATTATGATTAACAAATTACAAAAACAAATGTGGCCCTCCATTTCATTTCAAAATCCTGATGTGGCCCCCGAGCCAAAATATTTGCCCACCCCTGCTCTAGTGGGACCTGTGCTCACAGCCCGGCAACGTGCAGCTCGATTGGCATTCACCAGAGACTCCAGAGTTGGCAGGTCCACCATTGGTGCCCCGTTCTTTTCACAGATGAGAACAGGTCACACTGAGCACATGTGACAGACCTGAACAAGTCTTGAAATGTCATGGTGAACGTTATACAGCTGCAACATCATCCAGGATTGACCGGTTTGGCGATGTGTCAGTGATGGTCTGGGGAGGCATACCGTGTTTTCCGCACTATAAGGCGCACTTAAAAGCCTTTAATTTTCAAAAAAAACGACAGTGCGCCTTATAATCCGGAGCGCCTTATATATGGATCCATATATGGATAAATCAGTCTCAACTGTGATCCGAGCTTTCACGAAGGCAGGAATAATCTCTGAACTGCGTGGCAACAGCAGCGACACTGACTCGGATAATGACGAGAGGAAGCGGGGTAGGTTGGATGCCGTAGTCGCCCAACTGTTCAATTCGGACACTGAAGAAGAAGAATTCGAGGGATTCGTGGACGGGGAATGAACTGAAAAAATTGAGCTTTACATTTTATATGTAACTGAACAATGTTGATAGTGCACTAACGTTTGATTTAATGGTATCATACTGTTTCTTTTACTACGGTACGTGTTTACTGAATTAGGGAAAAGTTCCCCCGAGTTATGGACTAAAGTTTGATTTAGTGGTATCAGACTGTTTCTTTTACTACGTGTTTACTGAATTAGGGAAAAGTTCCTCTCCACGTTTGGGAGAAGAGTGAGCAAGGCTGGGAGATAATGTTAATATGCACATTAACGTTTGAACAAGGTTACCATGGGAGTGAACGTAGTTGTCAGAACGCTTAATAAAGTTTGACTTTATTTGACTGTTCTGTTGACATTCCCTTTAGCACATCTAGTGGATGCTAAACGCAAACCCAGTCAAACGTTTGACTGCAATATCTTATGCGCCTTATAATCCGGTGCACCCTATATATGAAAAAAATTCTAAAATTGGTCATTCATTGAAGGTGCGCCTTATAATCCGGTGCGCCTTATAGTGCGGAAAATACGGTATCCTCGGAGGGTCACACAGAACTCCACATGCTAGCCAACGTTACCCTGACTGCTGTTAGGTACCGGAATGAAATCATCAGAACTTATGCTGGTGCAGTGGTCCCTGGGTTCCTCCTGGTGCAGGACAATGCCCGGCCTCATGTGGCCAGAGTGTGTAGGCAGTTCCTGGATAACGAAGGCATTGATGCCATTGACTGGCCCACATGTACCCCAGACCGGAAGGAGAAGCTCTGGGAGAAGCTCTGTCTCGGAGCATCCGCCGTCGCCAAGTAGTGCCACAGACTGTCCAGGAGCTCACAGATGCCCTGATCCAGGTCTGGGGCTTCAATTGTTTACTTCAATTTTTGGGGTGAGGTTGAATCCAGGCCTCAACCGGTTGGTGATTTCGGTTTCTATTGCCTGTTGTTATGTCAAAAAATTTACAATAAAGAAATTGATCTAAAATATATTTAGTTAATCGAGACCCAATGTGTGATTTAAGCATTTTCTTTTATCAGTTTATAATAAGCATAGGCAGTGTGAACAACAGGAAAATGTCTCTTAAAAGTATTTTCATGCATGCAGAGCCAAAGAGATTTTCATGTGTGTAATTTATGTGTGTTACTGTTCTTTTTGTCGTAGTTTGTCGAAGTTTCACGTGTAATCATTTTTTTTTTTAAATGTATAGAATATGTATTATTGTAAAGGCCTACACACTTGTTGTGGTCCCAAATACTTAAACAAGGTTTCTTTATTGGCCTTAACATACTGAATAACTAAAACGATATGTTATCCAATCACTAAAGCAGCCCCAGGCCTCATACAGCCAATATAAATATGATGGACAGAACACAGCTATTAAATAGCACATGCCAGACATGCCATCGATGTCATTTTCACACACGTAGTTACTTAGTGTCTAAACGAAGAATTATCTACTGGTGTAATGTAGTTATGCGGTATTTAAAAACAGCTATGGACCTTTATTTTGAACATGAAATCAGGATTTGCAGCGCTATGGACGGGCACTGTGGTAGCGGTCCAACTTATTGTTGCTAGCATTACACTTTCTAAAACCTATGTTCGTTTCATATTTTTGCAGATGCCAGATTACTGACAAACGTTTGTACGTAAAAAAAACGATTCGTAAACAAAGACATGTAAAGTAAGAATGGAACGTGAAAAAGTCGTAAAAGTGTGTTTTTAGATTTACAGATCAAATTTTGGTTACGGTTTACGTATGACTTTTTGACTATCATATCAGTTTACAAAAGTATTTTCAAACGTTCCTAACCATACGTGCGGGTAACCTTTTTGCAAACACCCAACACCACATTTCATAAAAAAAACGCCGTTTCCAGCTACAATAATCCTTCACAACATTAACTATGTCTACACTATATTTCAGATCAATGTGGTGTTATTTTAATGGACAGGTTTGAAAGAAAGTGTAGAACCAGGATTGGACAAGAAGTAGATGAAAAACACAAAAAAGGTTGTTCTCAGGTAAAGACTTTATTATAAAATGGACCTTCTAGACTGGAAGGCCAGATGAAGATGGAGCAGCAACATGGTGTTTTTCCCTGTCATGCTGTAGGAACCAAATGATCAGGATAATGAATACAAACCAAGGTTGTTGTGCAAAGAGACTTCCTGTTATACAATGTCTTAAATACAATAATCTCCTAGAGACAAATGGACAGCGAGTGCTCCATAAAATGGCACCCTATTCCCTATCTAGAGCACCACTTTGGACCTATGAACCACCGAGAATAAGGAGCCATAAAGAGTAGGGAGCCATACAAGAGTAGGGTGTATTTAGGGACAAGCAAGTCTGCCAAAATCACTGTCAGAATCAAGAAATCACAAAACAACAGAACATACATTAACAAGAGATCTGTAAGTTCAGTAATACATGGTGATTCAACGCAATAAAAAAGTAGCTTTTTTTAAACAGAGAAAATACCATAATGTACAATAGACACTTCCCTTCACAAACACAGTACTTCAGCTTGGCTTGGCAATAGGAGGGCTGGACCATGCATGTGTGTCCTGGGTCACTTTCCACTGTAACAAACATCATGTGATTATTTGTTGTTGTTCAGGAGAAGCCACATAAACACGTGGTCTCTGACAGCACTCAACTCCCTCGTTATTTCTCTCCCACACCCACAATTTGAAGGAACCCTTAGACAGTCAATACATTCAATGTTTCAGACCCACACTGTGGACCACATGGAGGTAGACAACTGACCGCTTTTATATATTACATAGGTGTCAGTAGTCTGATCCAGAACTGGGGAGGAGAGTGTAGGGAGGGGGGAAGGGATAGGAAGGGTGTAACAGACGAAGTGCATGGTGAAGTGAAGGCTTCTGGGTAGGATGGACATGTTCATTCTCCTGGGAAGTGAAGGCCTCTGGGTAGGATTGACATGTTCATTCTCTTGGGAAGTGAAGGCCTCTGGGTAGGATGGACATGTTCTTTCTCCTGGGAAGTGAAGGCCTCTGGGTAGGATGGACATGTTCATTCTCCTGGGAAGTGAAGGCCTCTGGGTAGGATGGACATGTTCTTTCTGCTGGGAAGTGAAGGCCTCTGGGTAGGATGGACATGCTCTTTCTGCTGGGAAGTGAAGGCCTCTGGGTAGGATGGACATGCTCTTTCTGCTGGGAAGTGAAGGCCTCTGGGTAAGATGGACATGTTCGATCTGCTGGGAAGCGAAGGCCTCTGGGTAAGATGGACATGTTCTATCTGCTGGGAAGTGAAGGCCTCTGGGTAGGATGGATCTGTTCTTTCTTCTAGGAAGTGAAGGCCTCTGGGTATTTTTTTAAAGACCTCTCAGTTTCTTTCTACGTTGTTAGACTAGCAATTTAAAAAAACAATGCTGTTTCTAAAACCCTAAGACCAGCATATTAGGCTCTTAGATCCTGTCCCAAATAGAGCCCTTCACCGCATACTACTCAGTATTAGTAGTCCACTTTGGAAGGGATAGTATTCCATTGTGGACTCACTCAGGCCTGTATTGACAAAGCTTCTCAGAGTAGAAATCCTAGATAAATAAAAACTGCATTAAGCTTTTTTTGTCATAAGAGATCCACATAGTCCACATTTATTTAGCAAGCTGATGTGAGGTCCATACCAAAGGATCCTGCTGGTGTCTTGGGAAAACAAAAAGGCACTGAGTGAATAGTTCCTGTGCCACAAACAGGCAATTGCTTTGTAGGTGGTAAAAGAAGATATTTATATTTAGGCAATCCATAAATCACAGTAGTATCTTTTAGTTTTTGATGTGCCAAACTGCTTACACCCACTAGGCTAATAAACAGACATGTTTTACTTTTGATTATTTAATTATCTACATCCTGTTACTTCAAATTAACTTTGTGACACCTCATCCTAATTTGTTATTCCACATTATATACAACAATACCAAACTTCACTATCTCCTTGAACTTTTGTGAATACCAGTTAAAATGAACTTTGATTTTACTAATTTCAAGTAAACTTACTGAGCGGCATGTTTTTTCATTTGAATTCATAAGGTTTTCTAAAGCGCTTTGTGAATACGGGCCCAGCACTAGGAGGGTGCCCAATCAGGGGTGTTGGGTTGTTGTGCTTTTCAGGGGAGGAAGGATTACCCAATCGGAGCTGGTGGACTGACCACAGCCAATGAAAGAGCTGGGTAACTGAGTACTTAGTTGTAGCTGTTGTTGGTAGAGAACATTTAAATGCCATTGATTGACATTTTGGAAGGAGATCACCAGGGACTTTAGGTAGGTGAAATCTCAGCATATAAAACAATCCCAGATCAGACGGATATGAACCTTTCCACCCAAAGTGGTGTCCTTCTGTTGTGGAGAAGTTGAGCTGTACTGAAGGACTGACGAGGAGGTCTGGTATAAAGTTCATGGCAGTATCTCCTGTGTGGGACACAGGGACCTGGCCGACCCTCCATGGCCCTTAGGAGCTCAGGACAGCCAACTGATTAAACAGTCAGAGAGGAGAAGGAGAAGAGAAGGAGGAGAGGGGGAGGAAAAGGAGGAGAGGGGGAGGAAAAGGCGGGAGGGAGAGGAAAAGAAGGAGAGGGGGAGGAAAAGGAGGGAGAGGAGACAGGAGGTTGTAGTCTGTCTCAGCGGGAGATCACAGAGCTGATGGACTGGTAAGAAGTTCCTCCATTACAGAAGTGGGTGTTTCCACCCGAGGCCCCACCCACACCCATCACCTCAACATGAACTCTGAACACAGGTGATGTCTTCAGCAGGAAGTCGGCTGCATCACGTCTCCCCAACTCACGAAGCTTCCCCATTAATACTCCCACAGTGCTGTCCGGACGGACTGACCAATCCTGGAGCAGCTCTGCCGTGGGGCTGGCCTGGAGACAGGGGTCATTGGTTGTGGCAGAGCTGTGTTTGGCAACAAGGTCGGACAGTCCCAGGTTCATTGCTAACAAACACCAGTCCTTCCCCAGGGCATCAGGAGGGTCCAGCAGTCGACACAGCTTCCTCCTGGCCAGCAGAGACACCTGAGGGGGACATGGATTATAACATTACAGCTTCCTCCTGGCCAGCAGAGACACCTAAGGGGGACATGGATTATAGCATTACAGCTTCCTCCTGGCCAGCAGAGACACCTGAGGGGGACATGGATTATAACATTACAGCTTCCTCCTGGCCAGCAGAGACACCTGAGGGGGACATGGATGATAACATTACAGCTTCCTCCTGGCCAGCAGAGACACCTGAGGGGGACATGGATTATAACATTACAGCTTCCTCCTCAACAGAGACACCTGAGGGGGACATGGATTATAACATTACAGCTTCCTCCTCAACAGAGACACCTGAGGGGGACATGGATTACAACACTAAGGCTTATTTCTGTAGTTTCTCTCCTAGGCAGGTTTAGCGCAGGTGGGTTGGACATTTGGATCGTACCTGTGAGATGTGGACATCTCTTCCCAGGCGACTGCGGCTGTAGACCTCAGCACAGCCGAAGGCCAGGATACTGCTGAAGCTCTCCTTGTAGCCTCCCATGGTGTTGCTCAGACTGTTATCCCTCTGGGCTTGAGCCCTCAGGAAGTCTTTGGGCTGGTAGACCATAATGGGTCCATGGTGTTCCTTCAGCTGTTGAGGGCTGAGGTAGTACCGGGCCGTCATGAGGCCCGGGAGGGTGGAGGACATCAACGATTCAGTGATGGTTACCATGGTGTCCAGGAGGGCGTAGCACTTTGCCCGTTGACTTTCGTGACCTCTGACCTGAATCTCTACTCCCTGGCCGTGGTTGACCAGTAGAACCATGGCCTCGGCTCCACCCTGGCTGACCTTCACCCCATTGGTCCACAGTCGGATGTCTCCATCTGGCTCATCCTCTGTTTCATCCTCGGGGTGATGCTGGTGACTCCAGCGACACAGGTTCACCTGGAGGTCAACGGATGGATTCCAGGGTTTTTAAGACCAATGACTTCAGCGGAGTTACATTTTAATGTCTGCAATTTACGGTAAAACCAAGTTCTGTGTAGGTCTAATATCTGTCATTTACTGTAAAACCAAGGTCTGAGTAGGCCTAATGCCTGTCAGTTACCTTAATACCAAAGTGTGTGTAGTAATGATATCTGTCAGTAACCTAAATACCAAGGTCTGTGTTCAGGCATTAAAATTTGATTTTTAGACATTTTTTAATGTTCGTTTTTATAAATGTTAGGAGATTGGTTTATGTCTCCACACAGACAGACAAAAGAAGGTGTGTTTGGGTGTGTGTCTACCTGTAGCTTATGGAACAGTCCACAGGGGAAGGGTGTTAGGTGTTCAGCGGGAACCAGCCGGACTCCGCCGTAGATCAGAACATCTTGATCCTCCTCTTCCTCGGTCCAGGATCGGTGTAGCCCATTGGTCTTAATAAGGGCTGGTACATCCACCATGCCAGGGTTGATCAAGTCACGGGCACAGACATCCATGGCATCCAGCACCTGTAAAAACATTTATTATGATTATTATTGTGTTCTGTACAAATCATATTATATACATTATATTATGATGGAAGACAAGGCGCTAAGGAAGACATGTTTTGTGCTACCAGTTTCCTATATCATGGGCGCTAAGTGAGACATAGTTCCCTATAGCATGAGCACTAAGTGAGACATGTTTTGTGCTACCAGTTCCCAATAGCATGGGTGCTAAGTGAGACATGTTTTGTGCTAACAGATCCCTATAGCATGGGCGCTAAGTGAGAACTGTTTTGTGCTAACAGATCCCTATAGCATGGGCGCAAAGTGAGACATGTTTTGTGCTAACCAATCCCTATAGCATGGGCGCTAAGTGAGACATGTTTTGTGCTAACAGATCCCTATAGCATGAGCGCTAAGTGAGACATGTTTTGAGCTAACAGATCCCTATAGCATGAGCACTACGTGAGACATGTTTTGTGCTAACAAATCCCTATAGCATGGGCGCTAAAATGCAATAACAGTTCCATCTAATTTAGTGCCTTGTATCAAACCTGAAGCAGCTCCTCGACATCGCTCTCTGGTGCCAAAGCCTGAACCTCCTCCAGCCGATAGCGACCCCTGTAATGGTGGATGGCTTTAGGAGTGTCCATAGAGAGGAGCCGGGCTAGCACCCCACTACACAGCCACCGAGGCTCCAATAAAACCACGTCCTGCACCGTCTCAGACTGCATCAGGTTAATCTGGAAGGATGACATACAGACAAAGAAATACAACATCATGGTAATCTGGAAAGATGACATACAAACAGGGAACAACAACATCAGGTTTATCTGGACGGATGACATACGGACAAGGACAAACAACATCATGTTGATCTGGAAGGATGACATACAGACAAGGATATACAACATCATGTTAATCCGGAAAAATTACATACTGACATGGTTAGACAGCATCATGTTACTCTGAAAGGATGACACAAAGACAGGGACAGAAAACATCATGTTAATCTGGAAGGATGACACAAAGAAAGGGACAGAAAACATCATGTTAATCTGGAAGTATGACATAAAGACAGGGACAGACAACATCATGTTAATCTGGAAGGATGACATAAAGACAGGGACAGACAACATCATGTTAATCTGGAAGGATGACATAAAGACAGGGACAGACAACATCATGTTAATCTGAAAGGATGACACAAAGACAGGGACAGACAACATCATGTTAATCTGGAAGGATGACATAAAGACAGGGACATAAAGACAGGGACAGATAACATCATGTTAATCTGAAAGGATGACATAAAGACAGGGACAGATAACATCATGTTAATCTGGAAGGATGACATAAAGACAGGGACATAAAGACAGGGACAGATAACATCATGTTAATCTGAAAGGATGACATAAAGACAGGGACAGAAAACATAATGTTAATCTGGAAGGATGGCATAAAGACAGGGACAGATAACATCATGTTAATCTGGAAGGATGACATAAAGACAGAGACAGACAACATCATGTTAATCTGGAAGGATGCATAAAGACAGGGGCAGACAACATCATGTTAATCTGAAAGGATTATAAAAAAGGGTTAGGGTTAGAAAAAAACATGCCAAAGCACAAAAAGTGTCCATCAATAACAACAAAACAGATTAGGGTTAGGTATTAACATAATCTTCATCACAAAAGTTTTATTATTGTATAAATAAATTATGTTTCAACTGGATTGTCAGGTCTCTGACTGGGCCACATTAGGACATTTCACTTTTACCATTCCTCAACCAGTCCATAATAATGTTAGGTCGTTGTCATGGTGAAACCTTAGTCCATGTTCAGATTTCAAGCAGTTGGACGGTTTTCCTCAAGCATTATTCTGTACATTCATTTTCTCTTCATCCCTGGTGATACAGAGTGTTTTCTGGTATTCTCCAAACAGGATCTGTGCTCAGCTTTCTTTAGTAATGGCTTCTTTCATGCCAAAGTTCCATACTGCTCTTGACTTGTGTTTGGATACAGTGATCAGATGCACACATAGGTCCTGTAAGACAGTTAACCTAATAGGTCCTGTAAGACAGTTAACCTAATAGGTCATGTAAGACAGTTAACCTAATAGGTCCTGTAAGACAGTTAACCTAATAGGTCCTGTAAGACAGTTAACCTAATAGGTCATGTAAAACAGTTAACCTAATAGGTCCTGTAAGACAGTTAACCTAATAGGTCCTGTAAGACAGTTAACCTAATAGGTCATGTAAAACAGTTAACCTAATAGGTCCTGTAAGACAGTTAACCTAAAAGGTCCTGTAAAACAGTAACCCAATAGGTCCTGTAAGACAGTTAATCTAATAGGTCCTGTAAAACAGTAACCCAATAGGTCCTGTAAGACAGTTAACCTAATAGGTCATGTAAAACAGTTAATCTAATAGGTCCTGTAAGACAGTTGACCTAATAGGTCCGGTAAGACAGTTAACCTAATAGCTCCTGTAAGACAGTCAACCTAATAAGTCCTGTAAAACAGTTAACCTAATAGGTCCTGTAAGACAGTTAACCTAATAGGTCCTGTAAGACAGTTAACCTAATAGGTCATGTAAAACAGTTAACCTAATAGGTCCTGTAAGACAGTTAACCTAATAGGTCCTGTAAGACAGTTAACCTAATAGGTCATGTAAAACAGTTAACCTAATAGGTCCTGTAAGACAGTTAACCTAATAGGTCCGGTAAGACAGTTAACCTAATAGCTCCTGTAAGACAGTCAACCTAATAAGTCCTGTAAAACAGTTACCCTGATAGGTCCTGTTAGAGATTTGATCTAATAGCCACTCCAAAGAACTCTAGGTGATAGTGTACCTCTCCCATGCTGTGGAGCTGTTGTGTGACCCCTCTGAGATGCTCCTCGCTGACCAACGGATTGATGTGCTCCTGGACATCAGCGATAAACTGTTGCCATGACATAAGCTGGTTAGGACCACCCAGCTTCCTCCAGGACGGCAGTGTGGACACAAGACGCTCTGTCAGTGCTGACATGGGACTACAGGCCTTGAAATAAAAAAAACAGACTGTGTTATTTGGGAGGCAATGAATCAAAGAGATGGGCCAACTGGTAAAGGAGATGGTCCAATCAGATGGTACTCACAAATACATTTAGGGGCACAATTACCTTAGAGTTTTAATTGTCGAGGTAGAGCTTTTATTGTCTCCTAACAAATAGCTAACACTTACAGACAATAACAGAGCTCTGAAAGCATACAATAGATACAGAGCCTCTTAACGTAGAGTTGTAAGGACCAGCATCTTAGCTGGAATTAGCTGGAAGTAGCTTAGCATCTTAGCTAGAATTTTTGCTGTTGAAGTTTAATGTATTTCATACGTTCACACACAGACATAGATGCACCTGGAGCTCAGCCCTTTGCAGAAGTAAAAGTATTTAAGGTGTGTGAGGAACCTACTGAGATGATGTTGTTGCATAGCCCTCTTACATGTGTGTGTCTGTTGATAGAATGTGATTGAAGATGAGTGAGGAACCTACTGAGATGATGTTGTTGCATAGCCCTCTTAGATGTGTGTGTCTGTTGATAGAATGTGATTGAAGATGAGTGAGGAACCTACTGAGATTATGTTGTTGCATAGCCCTCTTAGATGTGTGTGTCTGTTGATAGAATGTGATTGAAGATGAGTGAGGAACCTACTGAGATGATGTTGTTGCGTAGCCCTCTTAGATGTGTGTGTCGGTTGATAGAATGTGATTGAAGATGAGTGAGGAACCTACTGAGATGATGTTGTTGCATAGCCCTCTTAGATGTGTGTGTCTGTTGATAGAATGTGATTGAAGATGAGTGAGGAACCTACTGAGATGATGTTGTTGCGTAGCTCCAGCAGGTGGCTGCGGAGCAGTTTGATGTCTTTAGAGTTGGAGGCCCCAGCGTCCATCACAAACAGCCTCTCTGAGATCTCCAGGTCCAAACCAAACCTGTTCCGGACCTCCTTAAGAAGAGGTTTCTCCTTGTCATAGCCAAACTCCCCCCCTGCTCCCCGCGGCAGGCCCGCCACGTCAGCATGAGTCCCGACCAGGACCACTGTCAGAGGGTTCTGGAGACGACCACCAAATGCTGGGGACCGAACCACGACATCTGTCAATCATTTATACACTGCTCAAAAATATAAGGGAACACGTAATCATCACAGCAAGTCAGTTAACCTTCAGCAAAATCAATCTGTCCAGTTTGGAAGCATGAGTGATTATGAATCAATGTCATCTGTTTAGGTGCAAATGAAAGTGACAACATGGTTTTGCAGGTGTGGTCACAGACAAGTGCTCTCTCCTGATCCTTTCTGACTGCTTCGTCTCTAGTTCTGTGTTTAGCTAGTGTCCTTGTCACTACTGGTCTCATGAGGTGATACCTGCAGCCCATTCAGGTTGCACAGGTAGTCCAGCTCCTCCAGAATCTATATCATTTTCATGTATACAAAGTGTTCACTACAGAACTTACACCAATACATCCATATTATGTTCTAGTATATGAAGTGTTCACTACAGTACTTACACAAATACATCTATATCATATTCTAGTATATGAAGTGTTCACTACAGTACTTACACCAATACATCCATATCATGTTCTAGTATATGAAGTGTTCACTATAGTACTTACACCAAAACATCCATATAATGTTCTGGTATATGAAGTGTTCACTATAGTACTTACACCAATACATCTATATCATGTTCTAGTATACAAGGTGTTCACTACAGTACTTACTCCAATAATGAAATCTGTCATGTAACAGCTAAGACAAGGCTGGCTGAAACCAAGACAACAGATGAGAGTTGAGGTGAAGATGGTGGGTCAAAGGTAATGTCAGAGAAAAGTAGTGATTCTTATTGGCTATTTCTGTGGATCAGCAGAATGATTTACTAAAGGCACAGTCTGTCTGTGCTCAGCTGATGTTATCCTGTTGCAGGGTGGAAGGACAAAATGCAAGGATAAGAGGATAGATTTCACCGACCAGGTTACACACCTATGTTATTCTGTGGTGGAGTTAAGGCCTTTAACATGTTGAGCCAGTAGGTGACCTGGCTGAGCTGGGACTCGTAAGGTTCCTCCAGGCTGAACACAACCAGGTGGAGGGCTGTGGAGTCGTTGGCAGCAAAGTAGTCATAGAAACAGTGGTACACAGGGTTACCACTGAACTCCCAAACATTAAAGTCTCCCACACCTGCAGACAGACAGTCCGAGAGAAAGACAGATATTAAAGGAACTGTGCTGTGAAAATCCCCCTTTAAATTCATACTAAAATTAAATGAACGTGGTATTCTGTTCCTGTTCCAAGTTGACTTGACCTATTCTCATACTCCTGGCCAGAAAATAAGAGCTGGCCAATCAGTGTTTTACATTCATGTTTAAATGATTGGCTTAAACTAGTTTATTGCAGGGGGGATTTCAGTCACATATTTTCTAGTAATCTAGAAACACATAGAAGTTACTGTTTTATATGATGAGTGATGTTATACTATTATAGTTAGTGTGTCAAGGGATGTAATATATCCCTGCCACCACTCAAATTAAAATGTCGATGGGGATGATGTCTAATAAGTGTCAGTAGTTAAGGATGAAAGGTGTGGGGTCATGCATTAGCGGTGAGACTCACCATTGATGTTAGTGTTCTGGATGTCGATGGGGATGATGTCTAATAAGTGTCAGTAGTTAAGGATGAAAGGTGTGGGGTCATGCATTAGCGGTGAGACTCACCATTGATGTTAGTGTTC